>MJUU01025188.1:5235-64263 GCA_002080025.1 Modiolus philippinarum
TAATAAAAGACATAATAGTAGCTGTCTTCGACATTTAGCAATTAATTGGACTATAATCGGTGCTAGGAGCCGTCTTGAACTTACTATGAGGTATGAGCATAGCTTATTTTTGAAAACCTTATAGTGAATTCAAGACGAAAAAGAACAATAAACTGTTCCATTGCTTGCTTTTACCATGTATTTGTACAGACTTTGTCTCATGTGTGATTACGCCATATCCTTTCATCGTTTATTTCGACCAAAATACATGGCAATACAAAAATTGGTAAAACAAAAATGTAGCTTCATAAAAATTAAATTAAAAAAGAGAAACTCCTGACGTGTTTTGGCAGCCATTTTGGAAATGGAAATGGGAAAGAAAGAATAATAATGAGTTTAAAGAAGACTATATCTGAATTCATTTTTATAGGGTCCTATTTTTAACAATGTTACGCGCTTGAGGTTATCTTCGATGAGGTGGGGACATGAAAATAAAAAAAAAAATTAAACCATCAAAGGACAACTATGTTCTCAAGACATTTTTCTGGCTGTTAACTTAAAATGAAATAAAAAGGATAACATGAGCGGTCTACAACAAACAATTAAGGGATATGGAGTAAAAACAAATGAGACAAAATCTCTACAAAGACAAGGGAAAAACAAGCAATGCAACAGCGCATTTTTTTGTTGTTCTTCATCTTGAAGTCACCATGAGGCCTTCAACAATGGAGGCTTAAAATTACAATAACTTGTCACTATCTGCAAGCAAATACACAGGAAAACACAAATAGGACAATAGACAAACGTAAACAACGATACAAACTCGGTACAGCCGGGCATGATACCGGTTTAACTGGTTTATGGGTGCCTTAACCCCCCTTTTCTCTATTACATTTCTTTATAATACAATAAACATACGAAAAAAACTCAGAACTGGAAGACTACTAGCTCCATGACCACAATCTTTAAAGGACAGCAAATGACAATACGTCATTTTGAAACATGGGTCAAGGTATGCTTACCGCTTATCTACGGGTTAGCTCAAGGTGTATAGTCTGCTGGTAAAAAACTGTCGCACTACGGCAAAATATCAAACGCAAAACTTTTGTAGGGTTTGGTAAAGAATCATATATTTCAGTAAGCAAAGACCTTAATAAAAATAATAAGTAAGAAGGTAAAAGCTTAGTTATCACAATCTGAGGTTAATGTTCTTTTATTTCATCACCACTAAAGAGATGTGAATTTTCAAATTGCCTTCTGCAGAAATTAAATTGATTTTCAGTTTTTATTTTTTAAAAAAGAAACATGGGATAATCTTTTAACATAGTCTGAAGCTTTGCATGCAACCAAGTAAATGACAGAAATCAAAAAACTTTCTTTGCACATTACTGAGTAAGACGCTTCTCAAACGAGTTTATATCTATCCCTGTACGATCAAACATTACTTGTCTGTCACTTCTCTACTTTTTATCATCCCAACTCTATTGATAAAAAGAAATTTGTTGCTGTGATAGTATTTTAAACGACCAACAGTTTACTTTGTGTACCTAGAGCTTTTAAGACCCGCGCTTGAAAAAGGTTGGGTGTTTAATGACAGGATTATTCATCCTTCCATAACACCTGAAGGTATCCATCTCTGATCCGCAACTCCTCCTGATGAAACTTAAGCATAGTCTTTGTGGCGTAATACTGATGTGCTATTTCAGAATTTGATGCAATTAATTTTGGGGTTCCAAAAGCAAATCATAGACATTACCATTATAATATAAGTGGGTACTCATTTCTTATCTACAACTTCCCCTGAACCACTAGATAGATTTTCATGAAACTTTCACAAAGTTTTTGTAATAAGCAATGAAGGGATATCGATTAAATGTACATGAAGGAAAGTCTCTATAAATACATGGAAAAACTAAGCAATGGAACAACGCTTTTATTGTTGTTCTTCATTTTGTGTGGGCATGTGGTGTCTTTGGTCTTCCGTCTTTTGGTGTTCTTGCTTTTGCCTTATCTCTGGACTTTGATTTGTGTAATCTTGTGCTTTGTTCCTTCGGTATTCTACTGCCGTTGTTTTGTGACATAATATAGATGTTCATCCCTATTGGAGAGTTTGATCTGATTGATTTTATGAGTTTTACTCAGCAAGACAAGGACTTATCCACTGCATTATAAGTGGGTACCCATATCTTTACCGTGTCTCATACTGAACCACTGGATTAACACAGTTTGTGAAAAAAATGTAGAAGTGCATGTCATTTTTCAGAATTTGAATCTTTTGATTAAATTTCTGGGATCAAATAGGGGAATAGTGAGATTGTGTTATTTATCTTTGTTGCAGATTTATTATAGGATAGTATTCTCCTTTATTAATGATATCGACTTATCCGAAAACTTTTGCTTAATTAACAGTTACTTCGATGTTTTGTTCTTTGTGACAAGTATTCAAATGTAAAGAGTAACCTGAAGTCAAGCACCTGCTGTAGTGTGAAGAAACCGCGTGACCAAAGGAAATATAACAAAATTTGTCGGACATTTTCAAATGTTAAGACTAACGTGTAGACCCGATTGAGCTGATGTGTGAAGTAGCCGCATGACGGCAACGAAATTTTACTTGTGTTTCATGATAAAAGTACAACAAAATAGATTTAAACCAGAAAAACTGAGAGCAAAGCTCACGCAATATATACCCCTGCCCCCCTCCAAAAGAGATCAATCAAAATTTTAAATAGAGGGTGCACAATGGCAATGTGAACTGAACATTATGTGAAATTTTCATTGAATTACACAAAGAATTAAAGCATGCACCTTAGGGCGGACGGTATAACGAACGAACGGACAAACGGACACCATGATTATCTGGAATTTATACAGACACTAGAAAGAGCCAGTGGTTCAATTTAATGCAAAGTATAATTGATTTCTTACTTGCATCCTGGAGAAAATAGCCAGACAAAATATCATAGGAAGGGAAATAACAAAAGGAGAAAGAACAATAGCAATATTAGATTTGCAATTGCATGCAATAACTTATGTCGCCCCCAGCCAATTCGATGATTCTATCTTGTTCGCATCGTAACAATCTATCTAGAAATTAATTTTCATTGCAATCAAAGTTACAATTTTTCAAGTGTTTTGTCAGCCATATAGGAATTAGGGGCTATTTTGAAATTTGTTCATTGCATCTTGTTTGCAGTGTTGAATTCAACCTACAAATTAACGTTCGTTGAAATCGAATGAAATTGAAAACTTTTAACTCACCTCGCGAGGGTGAGCTTTTGCCATCACTTGGCGTCCGTCGTCCGTCCGTCCGTCGTAAACTTTTTTTTCAAAAATCTCAGCCGATTTTAACCAACTTGGCCTTAATCACCACCAGGGTATGTCGTTTCAAAATTGTATCCGAGGAGTCTGAAAACCACACAACATGGCCGCTGTTACTAAAAATAGAACAAAGGGAGTAAATTGCAGTTTTGGGCAATAACTGTAAAACCGTTACATATATCGAAAATCTGACACGAAACAAAATTGTTCAGAATGCCAAGATCTATCTGCCATGCAATTTTGAAGACAATCGGAAAACCCATCTCGGAGTTACAAATATTTTACGAAAACCCATCTCGGAGTTACAAATATTTTACGAAAAATTTTTCGGTAAAATTATATTTATGCATTTTTTTTATTTTTTATTTCAAAAACTTTTTGGTATGGGTTATCTCCCTTTAAATTGTTTTAAAATTTTCTTTGAATGACTTTTCTCTTATATGTTTAAGAGAAATTCCCTGCTATTAATTTATTAAAAACATTTATTTAAAAATAGGCGTTTTGAACAAATTTATACAATTTTTTGCTAAAATATTTTTCAAATAAAAATAATTTTTACCTTAATATACATTCTCATAATTTTTGTATATAAGGTATATGGTTTGAAAGGTGTGTTCTCACCAAACAATTATGTTGCTCTCATTAATGAAGCAGTATCTTCTAGACTTTATAGCATGAACGGACTTGCAATATAACAAAGAATTAAATGAATTATTGGTGATTTGTATGCATCTTGCATGAAAATAGATTTGAACAAAACATGGCATGATGGAAATGCTTATGAGATGCTGACTAAGTATTGTTATTTTGGTGCTCATCTGTCATTTAACATGACAAACTGCGGGTAACTTAATTAATTACTGGACCCTATGGAAAAAGCTTCGTCTTAAACTACTGGGCTAGTTAGAACAAAACTTAATCACAATGTATCTTAGATGGTCCCCTTCATAATGGATGTCCTTCAACTCTGCACCTTATAAAATTGGCTATCAATTGGAAACATAGTTTAATATTGGAGTACCTTCAAAGATCTTCTCTTTTTAAAACCATCTGGCCAGTTGGTAATAAACTTTGCACAACACTTAATTCTCTTAAAAATTGTGTCCTGCAGATCAATCCCTTATCAACGTACTTTTTTGTATACAAAAATCAAGTTTTCTCGGATTTCGAGTTTTGAGAAATTTTATGTCAACTAGAGAAGTATGAATAGTTGTTGAGTCATACCAGTTTACATTTCACACATTTCATATATTTAGACATTCAATGATGTGTCAGCATTGGATGTTGATTGGGTGTGAAAACGTCAATACGTGATAACTTTGGTGCTGACCCCACCTGATTTTATTCGAAACTTTGCAATATCTAAATTTAAGAAAACATTGTTTAAAACTAAGGAGTGTCTCCTTCTTGCAAAGCTCTGTATTTAGCTGGGTTTTGGCTTTTCTTTTAAGTTCCTTAGGAAATTCGTTCTCAATCAGCTTTTGCAAATATTTAGGTTGATGAATTTCCAAATGTTTTTGTTTGATCCGCACCGAAAGACAACAGTTATCGAAATGGCCATATTCCGAAACTAAATTCACAATTAACTTTGGTACTTTGTTATGTTAGATTAAGACTGTTGTTGAGCTGTTCCCTAAATAAATATGTAAATACCAAATCTTTCCTTTCGTATCTTTGTCTTTAATTCTATCTGGTATAACTGTTTCTTTTCATCATTTTGGTTCAAGACACTCTCTTAGTTTATATGAATAAACATATTAAGACAATTTCTTCAAAAAGGTTTGAGTATAAGCTAAATAAAGGCAAAGGTCTAATCGTGTTACAACCGACTCATAAAATCAGTATTGCTGACAGTATATAAATAGGATTTGACCAACACATTCCAAAGAATGAAACGCAAAATATTCAAATTCATAATCAAAATATTTATCGAAAAAAATTATAGAGTTCATGATTTGACAACAGAATTTTACAGCAAAATCATCAACATTTCTTTATTTAAATTGATTGTTTTTTATATATTGTCTTGAGTTCGATTTGACTCTGGTAACTCTGATGACGAATTAATGTCTTCTTGTGGCAATTTAGAAATGTTGAATAAAACTGGTTCTTAAACTGTGTTCCTGTCCAGCAATATAATATAAAGTTAATTGTATGATTTGTATACATTAGAAGTTCAGCTACAGTTTTTGCAACCCTAAGAATATACACATCCTTAAATGAGTGCTTGTTGTACTGAAAGAATGCAGATATGATCAAAATGATGTTCATAGGCAATGTTAGTAATAGAAAAGCTATCGAAATAGTAAGCATCATCATCGTCGATTTTGTCGTCATTTTGTCAGATGATTTTAAAAGTGACGTTATAAGGGAACGCTCTTTACGTGCAATAAATAATGCTCGAATAGATGTGACATTGGTGGCTAGAATGATCACAAATGGAATAAGCGAGTAAATACCAGCATCAACCAAGGGAATAATTTGGTTGATAAAATATGTGTGTTTTTCTTTTGGGACGCAAGCTGCAACAGATGAAGAGTTGCTTATTTCTAATGTTTGTAATTCCATCGTAAATATAAAATGCGAGTTCCATAATAATAATACAGCTGGTATCCCTACAATAAACCATTTTGATTGCCTCGTAGACTTGTGAAATGGAAATTTTACCTTAATTCCGCGTTCTATTGATACAACAACCAGCAACCAAACACTGCTGTCACTGCAGAAGTAACCCAAAAATATAATAAGTTTACACAGAATATCTGAGTAGTCCTTCAAGCTTGATCCAAAAGTGTTTAGTAGCCAAACATTTAGAAGTCCTGTCAAGAGCACTAAGGTATCCATGACTGCAATCACGTACAGGAAATGATATATTGGAAACCTCCGGGAGAACTTCATCAATATTATGAAAGCTGAAATGTTCCCGATAATCCCAACAACTAACAATATTGGGGATATATACTTTATCATTTCCTGAATTTCATAAAAATTAATGAAATTATTGTCGATGAAGAGATCCATTTGGAGAATACTTGACATATTTCCTATAAAACTTTGCTTACGCAGACTTCCATTCTTGTTGCAATATGTTCCATTTAGAAAATGAAATATCCCTTCGAAATCTTGATGTGCCATCCCAGGATTTAAATCATCCACAGTTATACTGAAAAGATAAGTGTAAGAATGTACATCTTGAACTTGCCATGAAGTATGAGTAAAGCTCATTATTGAAGGCCTCATGGTGACTTCAAGATGAAGAACAACAATAAAAGCGTTGTTCCATTACTTAGTATTACCATGTATTTGTAGAGACTTTGTCTCATTTGCATTTACTCCATATCTCTTCATTGTTAATCTGTTACATATACATGTATAAGATCTAAACATGGTTTAAAACAGGAGAAAACTCTCTTACAATTTGTCATAAAGATAGCATGAAATAATTGTTTAAATTAAGATTGAACAACACTGAACACCTTTAGCCCTATCAACATGCACAGCTTTACACACCTGTGATTTTATACATCTTTCGAATTACCGCATCTAAAGGATTTGATTTGATCTACACTGAAGAAACATAAAATGTAGAAATTTCAATCTGCATTTCGGCATTCAGTTATCCTTATAATTATGAAGAAGTACTAGTATTTGATTTCTTAAATGGTACGCATATATATAGAAAATATAATGGAAAACTATTTCCCAAACAAAGTACGAATATTATATTGCAAAGATTTCTCTAAGTAGATAAAGTAAGTCATGTTTAGATGAGTGCAAATAATAGCTTATTTATACGTTATGTATTCATACAAATGAAGAGACCATCTTTAATTCATTCTCTAAAGTCAGATGTTGTGAGTCCACATGCGTTCTCTTGAAATAGGAAACGAACGTGGAATCGGAACATCTGAATTTGGAGCAAATCCTTTAAACTGCAATATCATGGGCTTGATAGAAAAGGTGATTAAACAGCAAATTCATTCTAGTTTTTCGCATTCTTATTATTCAACAAACTGTTGCATTGTCGGTTTCGTTTCAAAATATTTTTTTTCGTCCCACATGTTATATATTCGAAATTATTAACGACAAATATTTTTTTCATGTAAATCTGGTATTACTATCAAAACAATGGTTTCATTTGAGAATATAAGAGCTGTATAAGAGCTGATATCCCCCAATTCCTCAAAATAATACTAAAAAATAATTCAAACAATGCAACACGCTGTTTCGAAAATTTCTTTCTATTTGTTCTTTTATGAAAAAAAATGATATAGCAAAAGTCCCTGCACAATCAAAGCAACATCCGCATGTAAGCATATAGTATAAAGATGCAGAAAAACTCACTTGTTTTCAAATTTAGAGTGACTAAACTTACCTTTACATATGTAGAAATCATCAGTCTTGTGATTTTAATCACTACATGTACCATTCTTATATTTAAGGCCTGAAATGTGATAATTAAGATTGACACATAACGTAAGAATCTGTCTCCTTTCTAACTGGCTTTCCCTAAAAGGAGATCCAATTTTCATATACGAGAAATAAGCTTAAAACATGGTGTTCAGGTTCGTGTTTGGTTAAAGTATTTGGGGGAAACATAAACTAATAAATAAGGGATATTACCTTTGCAAGATCCTGTTCTTTCCTTATATAAGATCACTATTCAGAACAAATATTCCCAGGTAAAGCAATATTCGTTACATCTCATATAACGAAACTGGGATACCAAGGATATGCGGAATTTATTTTTTATTGACAGCTGCCGTGTATACGAAAACAAACAATTCTATATTTATTAACATATGTTTATTTACCTTGCAACATGTTTACAATATAGCCTGATACGCTAAAAAAAGAAAACTTAAAATTCTGATCATCCAGTTGATGCTGATCAATTGTGATACATGATTTGTATATTCCTAAATTGATAAAAGAGAAAGTCTGTATGTAAGATAAGGGCAAAAATCACGACTACCAGTTTGGAGAATAAGGTCGCATAATAAGATTGCTCATAGAAAATGTTGTACTCCATCTTGAAATCTAGTTCATAAAAAATCATTGAGGTTATAAGTACCCCGACACAGGAATGAGGTGGAACAAGATTAAAAAAAGAAATGTTTGTGAAACAACGATGATGTAATATATAAACAAATGGTTATCATTTGTTTATCTTAATGAGCTACAACAATTGAAGTCCGTGGAAATTTTCATGGCGATATTCAGGAATATTAAATTTACTGTATATCATATGTAAATTAAGATGTTGAAGTCAACGATGCCGGTCGAGACAGGAAAGTTGCAGGATACTCCCAGAAAAGAGAAAATATGCCACCTTTGTGGCTCAAACGACGTCGATGATGAGTTTCACAATTTAATGACATGTAAAGCTTTGAATGAGGAAAGAAAAGGTGTTCTGCCATACTATTGTTTGTCATACCCGAATCCAAGATTTGAAAATTTACTCACATTTAGAAAAAGTGCTTTATTGGGAAAATTATGTAAATTTAAAAAAGTATAACAGCTAAAGCCAACCCGCCAAGTACCTGATCTATTATTATCTACACACATTTATATTGTTTATCATTTATTTCTCTATATATTCACACGCGACATACATGTGTATTTTAAAAAAGTAAATAATCTCTGTAACTTTGTTTATTGTTTATGAGAATAAAGTATTCGGTATTCAGAAAAAATTTGAATTTGTATATTTTTGTCAAAAGTAATCAGCAGCATGTCAGCAATAGTGCTTTGTAGATAATTTTGAAAAATAATAATATTTCAAGAAACTTTCCTCTGATACACACCATCATTAAAGCAAATTTGATAGTCTTTATCTATTACTCACTTGCAACTCGGCTCTGAAACGTTTTAACAGGTCCCTTGGCTCCGCCACCATACTTGTTGGATTGGTATTGCACTGCCAGACACACGACACATTTTTAAAGAACAACAAGGAAACGTATTACCAATATTGACTTCTATAAGAAGTGAACATTCGATGAAACCTCTGAACGTGTTTACTAATAGTGTCTGAATGTATCGGCTTTTCTGTTGTCTCGTCCATTTTAGGTCACGATTGTATTTGTAAAAAAAAACATTTATTTCTTAAATCAAATCCTAAATCCATTTAGCATTTGAACATAATACAATCCTCGTTTTACCATGTACTTTTAGAGACTTTGTCTCATTTCAATCTACTCAATATCCCTTCATTGTTACGCAAAACAAGTACAATTCATATTTGATAAATTACAGCAATATTTGAAATTTCCAAAACTTTATGATTATATTACTTATTTTAAAAGATTTTATATAGTGACCCCTAAATAAGGTGGCTGTTTTCCAAACTATCATAATAGTCCATGACGATTGCATAGCAGAATTATGACACGTCTCAATTCTCCATTTGAAAATTTCAGTTGATAATATATTTTTATATTGCTTTATTGGCAAAAACATATCATCCAGTTCTACAATATAAACATGTTAATAGGCAAACAGTAACAGTATTTATAATATGGTTAGCAATAAATACAGACGTTCTGAATATGTGATACAGTGTATGGAGTTCATTCCGTATTCACACTATGACGTCATACCCTTTATCGCATACCCTTGTTCGCATGGCTTACCCTTTATCACACACCCTTTATCGCATGGCTAACCCTGTATCATAACCTTTTTCAAAAAAAAAAAAAAATTCAATTTGACTTTAAAAAAAAATTGAGGTGATAAAAAATTTTTTTTGGGGGTAATTTGTTTTGGGGGGGTAAAAATTATTTTTTAGCGGAAAAAATTTTCCGGAGAGTAACAAAAATTTGTTTGGGGATAAAATTTTTTGTGGGGATCAGTTAAAAAAAATCTAGCAAACCTTTTTTTCCTTCACATGCAGTAGATTTTATTCCAACCATGCGCACCTCCAGTCCTTTCCGTCCATTTTGAAATTTTCTTCATACATGCATTTTCACTTGCCAATTTTTGACAGTATTTATGGGATTAAGTGGTCTTCTGTTTAAGTATGTGATAAACTGTATAGTACATGGCGAAATCCGTATCACATGCCGTATCATCCCTCGACCAATATCATCCCTCGGGCCAAAGGCTCTCGGGCTGATATTGGAAACTCGAAATGATACCGCATGTGATACGGATCTTGCCATGTATTATTCCCTATGTAACAGTTAACAACAGTCAAATATAGAAGGGCAGTGAAACACAAATTCCCTTAACAAAGTCACTTATTTAAAAATGTGAGTAATTTCAAAGTTAAAAAAATATTTTTAACATTAGCAAGTCAAAAGCAAAAATTGTGACACAGTTTGCTAAAAGTTTTTGTTTTTATTTGAGAAAAGAAACCAGATAAAGAAGTCGAGATATTTTGTGTAAAGATAAAGAGATTTAAGGTAAGAATACTTAATTTGAAAAATTATATAACAGAATCAAATTAACATAGTGAGTGAAAGGATATGGAGTAAATGCACATGTGACAGTCTCTACAAATACACATGGTAAACACAAGCAAACGAACAACGTTTTTGTTGTTGTTCTTCATCTTGAAGTCACCAATCAACAATGAGGTTTGCTCATACCTCGAAGTAAGTTCAAGACGTCCCCTAGAACTGGTCTGAGCAGAATTCTTTGCTGATTGTCGACGAACGCTACATCCATGTCTTTTCTGGTCATGGATGTGGGATTGTCAGCAAACATTAATGAAACTAGCAAAGTGCTCTTGCAATCACTATCAGCCGTAACCCGACAAAAAGACTAGTGTCTTAAGCTAGTGGATTACAACAAATAGAAAAAACAGGGTATTCACCAGGTCAGTTGTAAGAAAAGTTGGAATTATGAAAGGGTGAGATGTGGGCACTTTAAACAGGTGGCAATAATCACGTTTCCAAATTACAAAAAAAAAAAATACCCAAAATTTGAAAAGTATGATAGTATATCCGTAAGAGAAATTCTCTAACGAAAAAGTACATCATAACTGAAATATATAGAGAGCACAACTCTCGCACGGGGAATCTTTTTACGGACTCGACACTGCAGGCGAGACAAACTCCAGTCGAAAATGATGAATGAAAGGATATGGAGTAAATGCACACAACACAAAGTCTCTACAAATACATTGTAAAACAAGCAAAGGAAACAATGACTCTATTATTGTTCTTTATCTTGAAGTCATCATGAGGCCTTCAACAATGAGCTTGGCTAATACCTAATAGTAAGTTCCAGACGGCCCCTAGCACCGGTTTGAGCGGAATTTCTTTGCTGATTGTTGGCCAACGCTACATCCATGTCTTTTCTGGTCATGGATGCGGGATTGTCCGCAAACATTAATTGAACTGCCAAAGTGCTCTTACACTTACTTATAATACATGTAAAGTAGTAAAATCTCAAATTGAACAATAATTCAAAAGTTTGAAAGCTGTTAATGTTTTGCAGAAAATTTAAACCTAAAATGTCTACAATATACAGGACCAACAATAGAGTTAAAAAATACCTTTGGTATGAAGTTTTAAAATGCATTGAGTGAACTGATTCCAGCACCAGATGTATAAAAATTTAGATATAAGGGCAATTAATATCTGGAATAGTGAAAAAATTAGAATTGATGATATATGATGTAAAGATTGGTCAACGTGTGAACATAGCAAATGATGTGTTAAATGAATCAGGTTGTTTTATATCTTTTAAATTATTCCAGCAAATACATAATACCAAAAACAATTATCACAATTAGAACCTATTCCCAATAACATAACAAAAAGGTCAAAAATACAATGTAAAAAAATACAATATAAAATTTCAGTATACATAAAAAAGTTTACTGTAAATTTAGGCTCTGTAAATGGCTATTTCGACAATTTGTGTCTTCTGTTCAGATTAACTCGGAATATATTGAAGACCGCATTCAAAAATGTGTAAAATCCGAGAGAGAAAAAAGGTCTTAATAGGAAGCCAAAAAAACTAAAGATATAATTATGCAAGAGGTATATATGCCTTACTTTTAATTGAAAATCTTTTCCTGTATTATTCATAACATTTTGGGCACAAATAAATTACTCCATATAAGCAAATGAATACCACATACAAATGGACTTTCTTTTTATAATCAACTGTAAAAAGTGAACATATTTTCTGAGCATGCAATAAAACTTCAAATCTTTTAAATGATTTGAATAGATGGATCCTATAACACTTAAATAACTCTGCTTCTTAATTTGGAGATTGTATTATTTGGTAACTCAAAAAAGAATCAGATATAAATTATCTTCAAAATTGAAATGTAACATTTCTAGATTAAAACGAAAATGCAAGTAAATTCAGAGCAATGCCTTAAGAAATTACTTAAAAGGAAATATTTCAATTGAAAAATATTTGTTCTTCAAAACGAAAGGAATATGAAAGGATATTAGCTGCTAAATATCCTGCAAAGATACAAACCCTCCCAAATTGGTGAACAAATTTATATTGGCATACTATAAGGTTGTTTGAAAGGTACAAGTATGGTTAAGGATGCATGTTTATCTGTTGGATGCACACATTGGAAGTTTAAACAGTAGTTGTGCAGATTATTATTATTGTATATTAAAATATATCAAATAAAGAATGGTTTGTGTATGAATGTGTTTTTAGCTCAAAATTGGTATTCCGTTACAATCATTTACAATCCAATTCATTTATTCTTTATAACAAAATTCGAGTTTAAGAAAATTAAATTGATAATAACCAAACGTTTACCCCATTCATTTATACTTTACAACAAATATCAAGTTTAAGAAAATTTAATCGAAAATAACCACAGGTTTGCCAAATTCGTTTACTCTTTATAAGGTCTGTAAGTGTCGTCATGTGACACCGAGAAATCACGATAAAATTGCAATTTGAAAACGTTTCCCGCCAAAATACGACGTTGCAGGATTCTGATGTACCAATGTTTTTGCTTTAACGTCGAATGTTTTTGTTTAAAATACAACTTCCGGGTACAATATTTGGTCCCGGAAGTTCCAAAATGAAACGAGACTTAAAGACCCTTTAACAAAAACCAAGTTTAGGAAAATGTAAACGATAATAACTACAAGTTAACAAAATGTTAATGCAATTAATTAAACCTTTCTTGCTCTATTGACCTAAGTCAATCAACATCCAAAGTCAACTTTCTTGGGGTGACACATCTTACTTGCAAGTATCAAATGACATTCATAAAATGATTCTGTTTAAAAGGCTACATTGATAATGATTTGCCTAATTTTATTTACATAAGAAAATATCTCCCAATTTTTATGCCATACTCTGGGACTATAAGAAAAAAAAAGTGGAACAAATTGTATACTAGGGGAGATCACTGGAATGTTTTAGCCGGACTAATTTGGTATTGTAAGTACTGTGTAGGTGAAAAAAGTATGAAATATGTTTTTTATTGATGTTAATCCATATTGCGAAATTTATCATGAATAAAACGCTTGAAATACATAGCTCTATATATTTTCTATAATTCATAACTTTAAATTAAATGATTTCGTAATAGGAAAAGGCATATGGATATGTAATAATTCATCACTTTATGGATATTGTTTATTTGAAAATAGTCAAAGACGTTAATCACAGAGCAAAGGAACATTTATAGCAGAGATATTTAAGATAATTTACATTTTTCATATCTTGCAATACACGATGAAAAAAAGGAAGAAAGAATTGAAAGAGGAAATTGTTTAGTAAAATATGTCCTAAAACTTGAAAGTGTACAGGATGGGAAAGGTCGCTCGAATTTATTGAAAAAACTTAAGTTGAAGTAATTTATTCAGTAAACCGATGACTAACATATAAAAGCAGACGTGTATTTAAAATCTGATAAGTATAGCTTACTCAATAAGTTTTGCTATACAGCTTCATGCAAGTTTATAAGTTGTATTTAAGAAGCAAATCGATCGCCAATTTTTCATTTACTGTTTTAGTTTATCCCCATTTGGAATACATGTTGTGATTCTTTGGTTAGTTACAGATTTTTAACCATTTTATATCCATACTTTCTTTGCTGTTTTTCCCAATATTATTTTAAATAAAATGTAAAGCCCCATTTACATGCACAAGATTTACACCAGTATGTAAAAGTATATTTGCTATGCATTTACATGCATTTAATCTGAGGTGTGTATTATAATTTAAAAGGCTTATTACAAATAACTAAATACCGAAGTTACTGTGAATTTATTTTCTGCATATGCGCATTTCGACAACTTACAAATGTATGTCTCTTCAGTGCATATAAAATCTAAACATTTGGAAGACCATAAAATCAAACATGTTACAAAATTGAAAGAGAACAAATACCAAATATGATCTAAATGTAAAAGAGGTGAAAAGGGCCGTAAACATGTAAAAAAATAAAAGTTTTCGTTAGATCTTTGAAATTTGTAGAATGATAGAAAAACATAAACTTGTATTGTATCTATTTTTATTTTTTTCAATCAGAGCCCAACTTCCACTATAATAAGCAAAAAAACGCAAAATCAGACAATTTTCAGAGAAGTCTGAATTTTATAGAAATCATACTTCAGTGTGTGTGTATCAATTTCATAATTCAAATCAAGTTGCAAGACCCTTTTCTTCCATTTCATAGGCAGGAACAGTATTTTGCACAGTATGCATTTTTAAGTTTGAATTTACATGCTCAAAATGCATACCGTGTAAATTAACACATGTGCAAATATACATTTACACTTGCCCCCGACCTCATGCAAATTTACACCCTTTGTTAAGTTTACACACTTATGCAGTTGCGTTGACATGCAGTAATTGCACAACAGTGCAAATTGCATACCTGTGTAAAAATATACATGTATGTAAAACTGTTTATGTAAATGGGGCTGACAGAAAAAAAAACCCTTACCTGTAAAACCACCAGAGCCAAGACTTTTATCTTTTTGCATTCTTTTTATTGCAGATATTAACTAGGTAAACTTCTCCTTTGAGCTCTGTTTCATCTAATTTCGAATATCATGATATGGTGATCAGTCATCAATTCTGGTTTTTCTAGAAGTCTTCTTTGTTTTTCATTACACTTTTTTGCTTTTTTCAATTTCCTCTTGGTCCGTAAAGATAAGCCCCTGTTCATTTACAATTTTTTCATAACATTTTTTTTTGCTTCATTGCAATTTCTTCTTGATCCGTTATGGTTAACACCTATTGATTTACAATTTTAAGAAGAGTTTCTTTGACAAAACTTTTGGATTCTCGTTGATAAAATATTGTTTATGATTTATGGGTCGGTTTTCGCATTCCTCAATAGTTTGCAGTTTTTACCAACTTTTGTCTTAAAATTTAAGTTAAGTTTTTATTTACCTTAAATAATTTCTAGCACCCTTCCCATTCCTGTTGGCATTTCAATTTTTAAGATTACTACCTTTTACGAAACAATTTTTCATTTTTTTTTGTTGTTGTTCATCATTTTTTGCGAGATATATGTAAATTATTTTAATCATTTCAGAGATGATCTGAAAAGCTACTGCGATAAGCCTATTCTTCGAGTGGCGTGAATCAGATGTGGATTCTAAAAAACTCCAAAGATCTCATTGAACAGCTCTCAAACAGTCTCGAATACTGGAAAAGTATTGAAAGGTTTTATTTTTCTACCCTTTATACAACTCTTCCACATAATAACATAATAAACCTAAACCAGTAATTTCCGATGTTTCTGAAACAAAACACATAGGCATTCTCTTTTGGTAATAGGAGAAGATGAAACATATTTTGTTAAGAACCATACTTAGTCAAACAAGAAATACAAAGAAAACGACGTGATACAGATGCTTGAATTTTTGAATGACAACATTTTTTTAATGTGGAGGTCGCTTTTTTCAACGAACGATAGGGATTCCTAAGGGAACAAATTGTGCACCACGTTCAGCTGACCTTTTCCTTTATTTGTATGAAGCAAAGTTTTCACAAGGGCTAAAACAACAGAAACAAAAACAACTGGCCCAGATTTTTAATTTTAGCTTCAGATATATAAACAATGTACCTTCTTTTAATAACCAAGGATATTATTACCAAAGAATATTTTCATCTAAAGTATACAAAAGTATCTTCCTCATGCATAGCTCTGTCCGTAGCTGAATTTTAGTTTTTCTTCTTAAATCCTTTTGGTTATGTGTAAGCTATCACCTATTGCATGTTTTCGGTTAATGGACTTCCAAATGTTTGGTTTTATCTGCACTGGTGAGACATTATTTGTCGAAATGTGCATATGCAGAAAATAAATCAACTGTAACTTGGTATTTTATTATTTGTATACACTGACGACCATGGACGTCTGGAATCTAGGTTATATGATAAACGTAATCATTTTGCCTTTCCAATTGGGAACTTTCCCTTTCTCAGCAGCAATATAACTACCTCCCCAGCATATGGGGTGTATATTTTACAACTGATTAATTACAGTAGATCATGTAGTTTATATAGTGACTTTGTTGAAAGACCAAAAGCATTGTCATAAAAACTGCCGAGTAAGGGCCATGCTCAGCCGTTGTTACTTTCGTCCCTTCAGAGATTCTATGGCCGTCACTACGACATCATAGATATATGATGTCGTAGTGTCACAAATTAAATTGACAATTTTAGCTAGATACACGTCTTTGCGGATTTGACATTGAGAATTCTAACTTCACACTGGATAGATCCACTGACAGTGTGACGGGTGTTGTACATAGAGCAGTACATGCTTACCCTTCCGGAGTACCTGATGCTACTCTTTTTGAGAGTTCGCACTGTTAGTGCTTAAGTTATTATTGTTGTATTTGTGGTATTTGTCTTATGTGGTTGTGTGGCATCTTTGGTCTTCTGTGTTCTGGTGTTCTTGCTTTTGCCTTGTCTCTGGACTTTGATTTATGTAATTTAGTTCTTTGTTCCTTCTTCGGTATTCTCCTGCCGTTGTCTTAAACATCTCTATAAATTATGCAGGAACATTGTTTCTGTACTCTGGGAATAACATCTTTGACTATTTTCATCTTTCCCGTTTTCCATGGAATTCCGTTCATGACAGATGTATGAGACTATCTGTCATTAATTACATGTCATATTTATTAATAGATTTTACTTTTTAACTGACATCAAATAAAAAATATATAAATATATAAATTTCTGGTATAAATTAATCGTCCATGTGAATTATTATTACATTATTCCCACCGGATTCCTTTTGAACATGTACAGTAAAATAATGTTACTGTAAGTTGTGATAAGTTACTGTAAGTTGTATTAACTTATATGCATTAGTTCTTACTTAACAAAGAAAATAATGTCATACTGTTCGGGAACTGTTTTAATCAAGAAAGATAATACAATACCAAATTAGTCCAACTAAGACATTCCAGTTATCTCCCATAGTATACAACTTGTAACCATTTTTTTCAATATCCCTGTGTATAACATAGAAATTTGAGATATTATGAGGTTTTTTTTTATAAAAAGTAATTGGGCAACATTTTCAATGTAGACCTTTGTAACAGAATAGATTAGCAATGAAAGGATATTGATTTAATGCACAATAGGGTCTGTAAGTCTCGTCATGTGACACCGAGATTTCACGATAAAATTGAAATTTGGAAACATCTCCCACCAAAATATGACGTTTTAGGATTATGACGCTTAATCTTTTGTTTAGAACGTCATATATTATCGTGCAAAATGCAGCTTCCGGGTACAAAAATTGTACCTGGAAGTTTCAAAATTCGACGAGACTTACAGACCCTATAGATAAAGTCTATACAAATGCATGATTAATTGAATGTATGAATGTCACCTGATACTTGCAAGTAGGTTGTGTCGGTTCCTCAGAATTGTTGATAGCAAAAACTTTGTGTCGGTTCCTCAAAATTGTTGATAGCAAAACTTATTCTGATTAACTTCAAATAAAAAATGTTCAATAAATTCCCTTGGTATTCAATTTCAAAAAGTACTGAGGTAATCATATCTGTTAAAAATGTAGCTCATATTTAATACAAATTTTACCTTAAAATATACATTACCAAATTATGTCGACCAATACGGACAAATAATTATTGATAACAAAATACCGAAGTTAACTGTCAATTTTTTTCTGCATAAGCGCATTTCGACAACTTATGTCTCTTCAGTGCAGATCAAAGGAAAACATTTGGAAACCTATAAACCGAAATACGTGTAAAAGCTGATAGAGAACAAATTACCAATAGGAAATAAATAGAAAAGCCAAGATTCAGCTAAGGGCAGAGCTAAGGGAGATACTTCCTCATAATGCGATTGTTCAATATATTTTTTCCTTGACCTTCCACGTGAATATAAGCTGATATAAGAAGAGCTTTGGCTTATATATAACCATACCGTACTTTATCAACTTCTCTACTAAAAATTGTTCAACAGCGGGGGTATGCACAAATTCACATTTCCAACATCATCGTATCAAAATCGTTTGAAGACTGTGATTTTTCAAATAAAATACCAAATAATAAAAATTATGTATTTTTCCTAGCTTTATACTTGAATGTTGATACATACATGGCGACGCGTTAGCGGAGCCAGTAAACGGATATTTGCGACCATCAAATCCCCAATTGATGCCTCCAAATCTTCAAATACAATACAGTTATCTCCATTCTAATGTAGTTGCGTATATTTACAATGTTTATTACATTAATTATTATTATTGAAATCAACATCAGAAGATTACTCCACCTGGAATATAGACCCATTTTACAACAAACAATAATTCATTTGTTTTCGTCGTAAATGAAATGATGATATTTTATTATGTTATAAAAAATTATTCATTTTATCAAAAAAAAAAAAAAAAAAAAAAAAAAAAAAAATTGTCATGAACGATTTTTTTGAAACCAAAAGTTCATGTCATTTTACCGATACAATATGGCGCCGACAAACAAAGTTTCTTACTGTCAGTCAGAGGAATGGATATTTGTCATTTATTGAGGATTACCGGATTTGAAAATATGGTAGCGTAACATTGACATATGAGTTGTTTTCTGTTGAGCGTATTAAGGAACAGCTAAACAGACGTTTGGTTACTTGTACAAAATTTGATAATCCATCACTTCTGCATTATGTCTCTGAGATTCATGTGAAAAAAAAATTCCTGTATTCCATAGGACATTCAAAGGCTCTGCAAAATCAAATGAATCATTGTAAGGATATTTACATATTACTATCGTTTTATTTGAAAAACGTACTCTGGAGTTTCAAGGCTAAATGTCTGGGAAATGTTCGTGGGTTAATTTAATATGTTTAACTCTGAGCATTTGTCGGATGCCACACAGCCGATTTGCATCGGAACTAACGAAACTTTCGGGTAAGATTTTTGATGGCAACGTGTTTCGTATTGGAGATAAAATTTGTATTGTTTGTACTGTCGTCTGCACGATGCTCATCGAAATCTGCTTCTGAAATTTCTTCGTCTCATTTATGTTTAAGAAACAGATTATTGCAAGCGGGCTGTATGTGAATTAGAACATGGACGGACGTTATATTTGTCATTAGAACATGGGCAGACCTTATATTTGTCAATAATTTATACCGAGCGATAGCGAGGTATAAAATGAAGACAAATATATAAGGTCTGACCATGTTCTAATTCGCATAGAGCCCAATTACAATAATCTATTTAGATTCTAATATATTAACCAAGAGTTTTGGACATTCGAAGCGGCTCTTAGAGAGCGATAATGGGTTCTGCAATAGTATTGAAATATATAGGAAAACTGCATATAAACACACATAAATTGACAGAGAATTTTATACCCGTTGTTTTATAATACAATTCGCTCTTAAGCTTATGAATAAGTACAAATATTCTGGTATAAAATATATAAAATACGGATATTTTAAAATCGAAGCGGGTATAAGTGTGAACTGGTTGTACTTCTGATTAATATGACTGAAGCAAAAAAAAAACAAAAAACAAAAAAAACAAAAAAAAAACAAGAAAATGAATAAAACTCGTATTTTCATATTTATACATGCAATTTTATTTACATTTAAAATTAAAAATCTTATATTTAAATCGTAGAGCATGATATGCAACATAGGTAAGATTTCATAACATAAAAGTCTTAAAATTAGTAACTGTTGTAAATTTCTATTATTGTCATTATTTGATGTGGATTTTTGGGTGAATCATTATTTTACACAAAATAAAATGAAAATGGAGTGAACAAAATGTGAAATTGTACTATACGAATGTCCTTTCGTTAGAAATATACGCACGTGCTAAAACATATTGTTGTAATTAGAACATAGCTTTGTTTCCTAAGCGGAAGAAGAGACTCATATTAGAATATAAGATACTTGTCACTTTCCTCGCCGTTGTGTGAGCTGTTGTTGCCCGCTTTCAACATTGTGTCACCACGAGTCGAACGTTTACAATCAAACACAGAAGTTGAAGCGATGTGTATTGCCTCCCTTTTATTCTTTTATTTCATAAACATGCGTAGTTATCGTGTCAAATTCAAGAATGTCAACCGTGAAATCTATACCTTGAAAATTATAGCATTAACCAATCATATAACAGGATTAATGACAAACTAGTGTTTTTTTTTCTTTCCTTTCAAGATTGTGGTCATGGAGTTAGTTGTCTACCTGTATTGGGTTTTATTATACTATAGATTAACGGGACAGATAAAGGGGAGGTTTGGGTACATATAAACCGGTTTAACCCTACCGCTGGCTTTTGCTAGTGTCGGTACCAAGTCCGGCTGTCCCGAGTTCCTATCGTTGTCTAAGTTTGTCTTTTGTCTTATTCGCGTTCTTCATGTGTAGTTTCATAGCAGATTGTGGCATGTAATTATAAAAGGTGTTTCCTGTTATCCATTTTTTACATTTGAATTAGTATTTATTTAAATTCCATGTCAATTAACAAGGATTTCTGAAGGGGGTGTATAAAAAAATTATATCAAAAAGAAATGAAAAATAAAATAAAAACGGGTGCGTTTATATTTGTATGAGGTATGTAGATGATTACTTTAGGCACATGAGTAGTTAAAGTGTGCATAACAAAGACAAATGAAATGATAAAGTCACATACTTGTGAATGAGGGTAATACCAAAAGAACCGGACGGAATTGCCAAGGGCCAAAATCCAAAGGACAAAAAGAAAAAGGAGGTGAAAAACCACCGAAAATATGGACCAAAATGCGCCTAACTGAGGCAGTCATTTCAAAAAAAGGAAGAATTAAACCATTTTTAGGGTTACAAATTAACTATGACACATACACTCCGAGAGCAGGAGAAGTTGGAATATTACATTCCATGTTAGGGAAATTGATAATTTTGAAAGTCGTCCCTTGTCTCGTAAATTTTAATACCGAGATGACCATTTTCGTCAAATTCGAGATGTAAGTCCAAAAAGACTAGATCTAGTGGTTTCTGTTGTTCTTTATCTGTAATTTTGGGGAATATATTGATGGGATCAATTTAGCAAAAGATTCGTTATTAATGGAAAGAACAGTGTATTTGAGTGAGGTTGAAGGATATAGCATCTTTAATTTTATCCACTTTTACAAGTGTCATAAGAAATTCAATCTCATAGGAGTATAAGAAGTCGACGTGTACAGGAACACAATTCGTGCATATTGGTATACCAACGTTTTGTTGATAAACCGCAATAAGTAATGATGGTGTATGGGGACACATGAGACATAGTCTCTACAAAAACACGGTAAAACAAAGCAATGGAACATTTTTTTTCTTCTTTTTCATCTTGAAGAAACCATGAGGCCTTCAACAAGGGATTTTCCCCATACCTAAAAGTAAGTTCAAGACTGCCCCTAACATCGGTTTGAGTGGAATTTATTGCTAGATGTCGGGCAATACCACATCTACGTGCCTTTACCAATGGATGCGGGATCGCCAACAAACATAAAATTAACTCCAAATGTGACCAACATATTATCAATAAGAAAATCAAACATACTGCACACAAGCATACTTTTCTTTCCAAATTGGGTTTTGACAAAAATGTGGTTTCACAACCTAATATAACATTTTTTTTTTTAATCGGCAGAGGCTTTTTGAATGATATCTTTGACTCGTTATCTTTGTTTATCTGGATGAATCGTGGTATAGAGTTTGCGTTAATGACATGTTTAGAGATAATGTATTAAACAATATGAGCGGGATTTAAGATTTTCCAATAAGTTTTTCGAATTTTTAAGTATTAACATGTGATAAATGACACTTCGGAGGTGAATAGTTTCACAGTATGCTTGATGCCTGTCTTTGAGTGCATGACACAATTTTTAAGTTGAACAAGTTGATTTCAATATCAAAAGAGGCTTTTGAGATAAATTATCTCCACTTTGACCATATATAACTAACTTGATACAGGGAGATAACTAGCCATTGTTTCTCATTGAATAAATCTTCTGCTTCTCATTGTACAAATATCACGGGGCCTAATCTGCTAGAAAAATATTTTAGGTGATTCCCGAGATAAATTATTTAATTGTGGGTGATTACCAAAAATATGTAAACAAACCAGCTGCAGAAATGACAAGGTGAGAATCTCTCAACTATATTAGTGTTCATATAGCATTGCTCACAAAGAAATTGTGCTTATTCTATGACGAAAGTAATAGCGATTTTCCCTGTGTAAGTTTTATTTCAAAATCATTTGTACTTTTTGTGTGAAACGTGCACAACAGTGCAGTTTTTTAGCAAAAATTTGAGCTGTCAGTCTTCTTTAAGATACAAGGCCTTACTTCAGTGTCCTATGAAAGCTTCTTCGCTTTATTTTAAAAGCTCTAAATGTTGTTTAAGAACTGCAACTATAAATACAGGTTTTAATTTGGTATAAGCAGATTCCTGTGGGTGATCGCCAGGATTAAGTTAGTTTCTGAGGGTGAATACCAGATCTGAAGAAAAATCAAGCTGATCATGTTTAAAAGTAAAGAATCGAAACATAGCAAAAGAAAATGCACTGACTATTGAAAAAAAATAATAATAGATTAAAGAGCACAACCAAATTCTTCAGAGAGTAAGCATTGTCTTATCACTTGAAATAACTTTTGCATTCTTACATTGTTGGTTTCAGTCAAAACTATATTTCAACGGGGTTTGCTGGATTGAAACATCAATGAAATTATATGACATATCTGGAGGAACGATATTCATAGTATAGGAACAAAAACTTTCTGGAAAGTTTACAGGGAAGTTTTAGAATTTCGGAGTCAAGTTTACATTCACGCTTTTCTATTTTGCGCACAATTCTTGTCTCAAAATAAGGCAAAAGTTACAAATACCATCATATCATATGTCTTAACGGCATATCATATATATAAGTAGCATATCATATGGGTAAAGGAAGCATTTCATTTGGTCGTAGATTCATATCAAATGTATTAAAAGTACATCATTGGTCTTTGAAACATACAATAGGTCATATCATAGGTCTTTTGATCAACAGCAGCAATCAGCCCACACAAGGATAAACATCACTGCTTTAGAATGGACTTCGCTAATAATTGCATTCACTACAGCGATGGATTTGATAATAAGAATGTGGATCTTGAGTAGACCGAAGATACCTCAAATTTTGTGGAGTTCACAATGTTAGTGCTTTAGTTTAGTTACGTTCCATATTTTTTTCTTTGTCATGTTGTGTCCATTCGTGTTACATCTGAATTGCCATCTTTTTGCATATTATAATTAAGATTTTTTGCCTCCATCTTTAATTTCGTTATTCCTTTGCCGACATTTTATAAATGTTGACTTTGACAATTTTAAAAAGGCAGTGGCTATTCAACCGGACCCCGTTGAATAGCCCACAGGCTATTCGACCGGACCTGTCCAATTAGCTGATAAATTACCTGAAGATTAATTATGTGTTGATGCATTAATTAAGAAACACAGGTAAATATATATAACCTGTATAAAAGTACCCAGAATGTATTAGAAGGAAAATGGACAAAATCCGGCAATATGTAGCTTTTTTTCTTTTTCTTTTTTTGCATTTTAAATATTTATTGAAATTGTTTGGGTTCTAGTGCCGATTGAGGATTTGAAATTAAGTCCAATTTTCGTCAAACAAGAGTAATGCATCTTACATGACTGAAAATAGGACGTTCCTTACAACTAATCATATAATCTCTTGTAGAAGCTGAGAAAAATGTGACGAAAATTTTTTCGGACGAACCGCGAACGAACGGACGGACAAGGTGAATGCAGTATACCCCCCTCTCTATAGAGTGGGGGTATAATTTCCGAAATGGCCATACAGCTCATTATAATTAATTGCAGTTGGAGTTAATATATGTGTTATGGTTACATGTCCATTTACTCTATATCCTTTCGTAAAAATATATGGGGAAGACAAATTAAAATATATGACAATACTAATTAAATCCGAAGCATATACACTGTCTTGTAACCTGTACGGCAATTTTTGTTGAGTCATAATAAGATGGCGGATCATCCGAGCCCGAACAGGTAGACAACTCATTTTTCTCATTTTCACTCACTTGACCTCGTTTTGCGTGAAGTTGTGCTACTGCACAGAACCCAAATATACTGGAGAGTATCCATACCATGGACCAACGTTCACATATAAACTTGTTTTTATGTCCAAACTGAGAGTCCGGACCAAAAGAATGAAAATATTACAGTGAAAGACCTTAAAAAATAATATCCAGAAGAGTTGCAATCAATAATTTAAAAATGTATATTTTTAAATGATGTATTTTTTCATTTTTGCAAGGAAGAACAGACATTTATACTTTTTCCCGGAAACCGATCGATAGAACAGCCAAGGCCTTAAACTTAAGTATCCACAGTGGATAAAATAGTAGCAGTTGGTTAAATGTGCATGCGAACTAAATCCAACGGGCATTGTTTGAACATTTTCCGCCATTTTGTATTTTTCGAGTTTTTAAAAAAATTTCATTTGAGGAAAAACAGTCTTATTCAGGTAGGTCGTGCTTCACTATCGATGGTAAAATTTCGATTTTAACATGCTCGCTAAATCTTCAACTTTTTGAAAATCGAAATTTTACTTTCTCTAGTGAAGTTGGAAATATTTTAAAACCATTCCTTCCTGAAAGAGAATCTACTTGTAATTATCAAGATTTTATGATTAAATATATGAATATATGTGCTTATTCCATTTGTTTTCTGATATATATCGACTGTTTAAATGCATATTTTGGGTAAACAAAAGAGCATTACATGTATTCTTATTCCCTCCAATAGCTTTAGCTTTCTACAGAAGAGAATTATGTAGTCGTCTTCAGTTTTTAAATGGGCCAATGTCACATCTGTGCGGGTTTCTAGCTTCAATCATTGGAACGTGAAAACCCTGGTATGGTCAGTTCGTTTAGAAATCAAATTGTCCGTAGAATGCGCATAATTATATTTTTTGGTTTGGTTGATTAAGAAAATAAAAACGATTTATATGTGGAACATCCCTTTTCACCCAATATTTTTTTTACGTATTCGCGAATTCACCCACAATTTTTACGAGCAGATTAGGCCCCGTGAATATGTTAGTAAGGGTAAATGCATTTAAAAAAATAATTAAATTTTAGCATACAAGTCTTCAGTGAGCTCGAGTTGTCCCTCTTTAAGCACTGTCACATTCACCTCTGAGCATTACCGAGCTTGTATAAGAACTAGAACAGTGGACTCAATTTTTGTGTGATCATATTTTAAGAGACGCACCTGCACCATTCAGTTGATCTTGGGTTACCTTTAATTGGCAGTTCATAATGGATAACAGTATTTGTGCATTACGTTTTTCTCTTTTCCGTTTGCGTACTATTTTTCATCGAATGAACACTGACTGTACCTCGGGACTATAAATTTTGGTATGCGTTCAGACTAAAAATTACGTATGTGTGAGTCTTAATTAATATTGAAATAATATTGAAATAACTGAAGAGACATAAGTTGTCGAATGCGCATATGCAGAAAATAAATTGACAGTAATTTCGGTATTTAGTTATTTGTTACCACTGGGTCGACGCCTCTGCTGGTGGACTGTAAGTCCAAGAGGGTATTCACCAGCCCAGTAGTCAGTACTTCGGTGCTTACCCGAAAGCCGATTCTATATAGAACCTTGCAATATCTAAATTTAAGTAAATTATGCTGAAAACTAAGGAGTATCTCCCTCATGCAAAGCTCTGTCCTAATCTGATTTTGGCTTTACATTTAGATCATATTGGTTAATTGTTTTCTATCAGTTTTTGAACATCATTGGGTTTATTGTCTTCCAAACGTTAAGATTTTATCTACACTGAAGAGACAGAAGTTGTCGAAATGCGCATATGCAGAAAATAAATTCACAGTAATTTCGGTATTTTGTTATCACTTAAATAATTTAGATCTATCTTGATTTGTGTATGACGTTTATGCGGCATGTAATCGCTTTATTATGTAGTAGAAAAAACACTTCTTTTCCTTTGGCATTTCTTTGTATCAACTTATTTCTGCAATTTGTTTAGAAAGTAAACTATTAGTCATAAAAGGAACGTTGGTTGGTTGCAGTTCATAGAATCAAAGTTAATTGATAAAGGTGTCATGGTGTAATGCTTTTCATATTGCATAGTTATATGTCCAAAGTAAGCCATATAGGCTGTTCGCCTCAGGCCAATATGGCTAACTCTGGACCTATTACTATGCCAATATCAAAAACATTACACAATAATACTATATCATAAATGTAATGACTGCGGATATCGATAAAGATGGTCATATCCTTTTAGCACTAAAGCAAAAAAACATGGGACAACCAGTTCATAAATTTGTAATTTTTGATAAAATGCAGCTCAGATCTTCAATGAGGTGATCTCTTTATTAACCCTCAAGCTGGTAAAATACAAGCAAGGCCTTCTCAACTCTGGGAAAAAGTCCAAAACATAAGTAGACAGAATCATTTTTAATATTCATGAATACTTATTTGATCAAACATCAGTTTAAATAATATGAGCTCTTGAAATATATCTCAGTAAGTTCAGCAGATTATCGCTGACCACTCTGTGATTTTTCTTGGCATGTATACGACGAACTATTTGGTCTCAGAATATCACAGGTATCTACATGTATAACATCATGGATGAATATAAAAGTGATCTGATTGCTTATCGATTAGTTTAACGTCCAGCGAGCAATATAACAGCTTTATGAGGACGAAAACATGTTAATCAATTAAAATATATAAGTAAAGGAAGAAAGGAATGGAAATGGGATTGAAAACTTTGGCAATGGGAAGAAATGGGTAGGGGCAGGAAATTTAGTCTTTTATGCGCCTCCAGGAAAAACTCCTCTCCTTAGAAAAATAAAGAAACGGTCATTTTTCCTTAAATTCCATTATATAATATTATTGCATAGTTGTTTTGGTTTACACTATATTTGCAACTAAATCATAAGAGGTCAATAAATAAACGTATTCACCTGCTGGAGTGATATTCACTCAATGACGTCATAATGCATTGGACTATATAATAAAACAATAATGGTCTTTCGTATCGATAAATACGCTTTTTATTGACCTGGAAACACAGATATTCGTCTCGACCGATGGTCTCGGTGAATATTGGTTTACAGGTCAATAAAAAAGCGCATTCACCTCTGCAAAAGGCCATAATTGTATAATATTTTACAAAATTTACTTGTAACTCTTAGAATTTATGAAAGAATTGACATCAATTTTATTCTCTGTGGAAATACTGATCTCGCCATGTTTCAAAATTCTGACATATTAACAGCAGTCGAAACTTTTATACATTACAGTCATAGATTTGATTGATTGATATGAGATTGGTTAATTGTTGAAGATCTTCTTTTCTTTTCTTGTTTATTTTCTCATTTGTATTGTTCTTTAATTCTATTCGTCAAAAAATCATTTTATTTTATGCAATGTAGTGGCGTGTTCTTATCATATATCAAAATGGTTTATTGAACATCTATATGTTTTCACTATTTTCATTATATTAGGTGTGAATTTTCAAAGTATTTTTCCTTTTTCTTTTTCTTTAAAGATTTTTTTACCAAACAAAGTAATTTGTATGTTATACTTATTACTTATTAAATGTAAATTATAGGCAGAGAGAGATTTTAATAATGTTGTAATAACTTTTGCCCGATCCCTTTGCTTTTGAGCAATAAAATATGTTGAATATTATTATAGAAAATTATAGAATACTGCATCGAGCGTTGCGTTTCTCCACAAAGTTTTGATACAATAGTTTGCGGCCAGTCTTTCCGTATTGGAAAAGAAATTCCCTTAATCACCACCAGAGGACGCGCCCTTCAGCTCTGTAGCCGGAGCACTGAAAACCAATTCAGATGCCGGGAAAAAGTGATCTGTGTGCAAAAATGAAAAGACCAGCAGCGAATACACAACCAGACAAAACAATTAGCCAAAAGTATATAGTATTGTCGTTTCTGATAACAAGTCGTTGTTGATATCACTTTGAAAGTACGTAATATACAAGTACTGATAACATTGTGAATAAATGAACAACCAGTAAATGAAATTAAAATATTCGTGGTTTGCTCTGTCTTCAGTTGATTATTGCATTACATATGGGTCAAATTGGCTATTTGTTTTCTATCAGTTTTTAAACATCTTTGAGTCTATGGTCTTCCAAACATTTACATTTTATCTGCACTGAAGAGACATAAGTTGTTGAAATGCGCATATGCAGAAACTAAATTCACAGTAACTTCGGTATTTAGTTATTTATTTAAAAGATTCACACAATAAATACATAAACAACACTTACATAGCACAACAGTTCAAGCACTTATCGAAAGTTCACAAGTCTCCTCTAGATGCAAAAGATTCGAAGCAGCGTCAGCAAACTGGACTGGTGTGAGTTTCTGGTTCTGTAGACGAGTCATATGTGTTGTCAGCCTGGTGTCGATCTCGCGGTATTTGCGTTTCCTTTAGGAAACGTTTACCACCGGTTTGGTACTGGAGCAAGGTGCAGGCATGGACGGATTCTTCATGCTTCAGTAGTTTCACCACGTTGAAGATGTTAGGATGCAGAGCTTCACCCGTTTCTTTAGTTTCCCATGCAAGCCCTCAAGATAGTTGGTAGTCCTTGGTCCCTCTGTTACATGGTGGTTTCACACGTCACAGTTTCCCTCTATCCAGTAACTGGTCACGTAGTCAGTCGAGGGAAGTGTTGGTATGTTGATGTCGGTGTCGTCGATGTCCTTATGGAACCAAAAGTCCTCAACTGTGTCGAGCGGCAATAACGGCAGTACATGTACAGCAGAACGTCTTCCTAGGGCACAGTATCGTAGTTATCGTAGTTGTAGGTTACATGCAAACCATGTTTCTGTGCGTTCCTCCTGACACATTACTACATTTAAGTTTATTGCTAGATAAATTTTAAGTCATGATAATTAACATTCAATAAAACATTATTGTTAACAATCATAATTGAAAATTCAAATTATCTATATAAATGATTAATTTGTTTTTGCCTCAGTGGTCTCTGATACATTAGTTGTTTTTTTTTATAAATTCTGAAACATTTAATAAAGATATAAAAACGAGAAATATTATCATACCTGGGGAAACTGGGGTTGCTGCATTTTTAATGGCTGCTTCATGGTCAAGAAAGCTAGAGTGTTGTTGGTTGGATTGTATTGTCACAATTAGTGTATTGTTACAACTAAATTTATCTTTATATTTATTATGGGAAGTATTCCGTATACATCGTATGCCCGGGACCGAATGACACCTCTTGGTTTTTTCGTTGTTCCCTATATCACCTTTCTCTCGAATCATCAGATCATATGACAGGCAAACGTTTTGTCCAGATATTGTTTGGAACTTAAAACCTAGTTCAATAACAGTGTTTTACTGTACGGGAACAGTAAAAAACACTTGGTTTCTTACTGTCCCCGTACATGGATTCTAATGTTGAAGTTCTGGCAAGCGTCTAGTAGTAAGGTCAGTAGTCTTGTGTAAACGGGTTGATCTTTTCCTGGTAGTAACGTGTACACGAGTGGAAACATCACACCGTCAACCATGGCATGGAAAGTACAGAGCAGTTAAAAAAGAGTTGGGCAATAAGTACCATCACCATAAATTTGTCTGCTATGACAAGATGAGTAAGGTTCTGTTGAGTACTGAAGAGAAGTATGCGTCCGTTGGAGATTAGGAATTGCTGTCCGGTAGTAGTCTCTGTCTTTTCTCCTTGTAGTTGTAAGTCTGCTAGTGAAGGAGGTAGTGAAGGTAGGGTCTTGTGTCGCTGTTTGTAGAACTGGTCTCTGAAGTTCGGTTGCTCACAAATAGGCTACTTAAGCAAGGGTATGTTGCCCATAACTTGAGGTCATCACTACAGAAGTTTTACGGTCGACATCACGATCTTGTGGACCGCTGTGAGATATCTGTTTCCCAGATTTTGACTTTTCTCGGAGGGTGTCTTATAAGAAGCAGGAGATGCTTACTCTACCGGTGCACCTGATCTCACCCATGCTTTTTATTGGGTCCGTGTTGTTCATTTTTTGTATATGTGCGTGTCTTCATTTTCTTTTCTGAGCCGTGCTCATGTTATGTCTTCGTTCCTTTGTTTTTCCGACGTTGCCATTGTCCTTGGATTGTTCTTTTCAGACTGACGGTTCGGTTCTCACTTACTTTACATAACTGGAAGGTGGTATCTGTTGAACTAGTAGTTGAGTGTCATCAATCCATTCTCTGTTGCGAAGTTTAACTTACTCTTCCTAATATATAGTGGGTATTGGTGTGAATTCGTCTTTGGCCCTGCTTTTCATAGTGTGGAGTATTGTGTCAATTCTGAGTTTAGTTGGGTCTGGCTGGTGGTTGTGGTTACCGGCCATCTTGGTAGGTATGCTGTTGAGAGTGTTGATGGGGGCACGGCACTCACAAGTTTAACACTGACAGTAAATTCTTTCAGCACGTCTAGTCTTTGTACTTGAAACCCATTGTGTATCAGAATCTTGTTCCCCTAGTTTGTTGGTAGTAAAAGTAACATCTAAATCTGCATTTTACTGGTAAACTGAGAATGACTTCAGTGATGAAGATTATGTAATGACTGCGGCTATCCAGTAATGGACATTGCACCCTGTTGAACCTTGCCCTTTTTAGGGCTGTTGTTTCTCATCTTGGTGTAACTTTCGTCTAGCCCGCTTGGTCGTCCGCTCACTTGAATATTGGCGTTAAATCTGTGGTGTCCAGACCGATGTGGAAGGTCGTTCGCTCGTCATCTTGGTGAGATCAGTGTCTTTTTCGGTATGCCTAGGGTAGGTGTGAATGAGTTAGGGTCGTCTTAGTCGCAATCTGCTGAGTATACTGTATTTGCCAGTGTTTCTGGTGTTCGTTATCTATGTACCGTCTAGAAAGTCCATTCTGGTGTCTTACAACTTCTTCAAAGAAACTTGGAAATCTATATTGTACTTCGTTGAGTAGTGTTCAGTCGATATGTGTGTGTTGATATCTAATCACATGAGATATCTTCAGTCACTGAAATCAGTATACATATGTATTTATAAGAAATATATGGCTTGCACTTCTTAAAATAAACAAATCTCACCAAATGGTTAGCTTGGACATGCCAAATTAAACACTTTCATTTATAATTGATTATGGATCAATGAATATTTTAAGAGGCTTCATATACATGTATCAAAAATTTTCCAAGCTTGTGTTTGAAGATAATTTAATTAATCACATTTATTGCTTATTAAAAAAAAAGAAAAAAAGGGAAAAAAAACAATATTTCTTTCATACACAATATTTAAATCCAATGTTGAATACACAATTTACATGTAAAATCAATTATGCAATGATTGCTAAAACAGCAAAACCTATTGTTTTCTGCATGTAGGAATAACCAGAATATATATTTTTGAAATATTGTAATAGCTAGAAGACACCGTAAAATCTGCAGGTTATTAGATCCCAAAGCTAACCATGCAATTCATCTTGTCGATATCCCCTGTTACGTAAAGAATATAAGTTATGTCTCCGTTGTTTTATTTTGATTCTCATACGAGACTCAATAATGACACAGTGAAAGACCTACGCACGTGGCTAGGATTTTTCAGCAATTTCATTGGTATTATATTTTAGTGTAACCTTTGAGCTATTTACGGACAGCTCATACAAAGAAGGCCATGGATTTGGGATTTATTTCAATGGTAAATGGGCATACAATAAATGACCACGTTCGTCAGTAAATGCTAGTTTTCTGTCCGATATTAATTTTTTATAATTCTTTCCTATATTAGTGTCAATTTTATTATGGGGCTAATTTTTTACAGTTTTATTCAGATTAGTGGTGCAAATTAACTAAATTGACATACAAATATTGCTGGGAAAGGTTCACCTACGGAGATCAACTTCAGAAGGTTAAACGTAAATAAATTGCATAATACTGGAAGTACCAGTATTGTGTTCATATTTTCCACTTCATCAAAATTATTTTAAATAATTTGGTAGCAACCACACACGTATATTGTTGCTCTGTCCGTAATTTTATCGACCAGTGCCCTTGGCCCTGATTCCGACTGCTTTTATAGTATCACTCGCATAAAACAGAAGGTGAATAGTGAGAATACAAATAAATACAACCAAGGTGAAAACTCGCACTTATTCGACAGCAGTGGTAACACAAGGCGCAAAAGAAAAAAAACAAATGCGAAGAGGAGTAAAAAACCAAATCCGATATGTGTATATGTAACACAGTAAAAGGAACTGAAATGATACGTTGTAACTTGTGTCAGCGTTGGTATCATACTGACTGTGTCATTGACGAACATGATACTGAAGTAGGCTTTTGGTTTTGTTTTGAAGTGTAGACTTCTCACAAGTAGAATTAAAAACATCGAGTCCACTCTGACGGCATTCATTAATAGATACACAGAAGCCGAGTCAACTGTTGTGATCGTCTTTTATTATTCTCTTTGTCGGGCAATGGATGTCATTGATTGTAAGAACACTCTGCCATTTAAGTTCATGTTTGTTGATGGATCAACGGGTAAAAATCAAAGATATAGCGTTGCTCGACATCCAGCAATGCATTCAGCTCAAACGGTGCTTGGGGTTGTCTTGAACTTACTATTAGGTATGTTTAAGGCTCATTGTTGTTCCATTGCGTGTAATTAGTTTTACCATGTATTTCTAGAGACGTTCTCTCATGTGCATTTACTCCATATCCCTTCATTGTTCAATCAATCCCGTTTGTAATTGTGAACTTATTAAAACCGGAAATGATGTAAGTTGATTTACTTGACGACAAAGGAAATAACTGAGTCAGGAAGAAAGTAGTTCCGACTTTATATAGCAGGCAATACCGCGAGAGAAAAAAAGTTATTGATAATTTCACCGTGAAATTATCGATTTTTATTGACTGAGGATTATCAGTTAACCTATCTTTATAATAATTTGTTTGTGTTGTTCTTTTGGAACACTTGCTTCGACAGATGAATTACTACTTATCCCTAATTCTTCTAATTCAATGGTCTAATCAAATGCGAGTTCAATAAAAATAATACAACTGGTATCCCTAAAAAAAACTACTTTGATTGCCCAGTAGACTAGTGGAATGGAGATTTAATCCTAATACTTCCCTCTATTGATACAGCAACAAAACACTGTTGTCACTGCAGAAATAACACTTTTATATAACAAGTCTATAAAAAATATCCGTATATCCCTCTAAGCTTGTTCCAAAAGTTCATAACCTTTATTCAAAGACGATATACATATAACAATATAACATAAGCTCTTATGAGCTTTTGAATCGTCTATATAAAAAAATAAAAACAAACAAAACAAAAGCACATGCAATACATAATTAAGACATTATTCAAGACAGTTACAGCACATTAAAACACATAAAACATACCATTAAAGAAAAGCACATGAAGCAAATAAAAGCATAATGCTTAGCACATTACTCATATCATTTAAGAAAGCACAAATAGAAAATAAAAGCATGATACATAAATGAAGTAAAGGTCAAACAAATAATTAGAATGCACATAAAAACAATAGCATGATGGCACAGTTTAGAAGTTAAGACATAAAAGCCGGAATTTGCACAAATATTTATCATTTAATAAAATAAAAGCTAACTATTAATGAAAACTAGAAAAAAGTAAAAAGCAGTATAAGCAAAGCAACTGTAAATTATTTACATGCACTAAAGTGACATGAATTGCCAGAATTTAGAAAATATATTAAAATTTGTTTGAATTCTAAAATGAACTTGCAATGGGTACACATCTTGCACAAAATTTAGAGCTAGATTTGGAAAAAAAATAAGGTGGTATTACTATTATTTATAGAAAAAGTATTGAAAATAATATCACATTTTGAAATCAAGTTGTCAGTTTGTACAGTGGATAAAACTTCAACAAATTTCAAGTAAGTCAAATGTACTTCTTGGTTGTGTATACGTTCCGCCAGAAAATAGTAAATACTCATCAAGGGATGCTTTCGATGAAATTGAAAACGATTTGTTATTATTTAGTAATTAGGGTGAGTTAAATGCATTAGTAGGCGATTTCAACGCTCGGACCAGCACGCTTACAGACTTCATGATCCCTGATGAGAATTTACATGTTAGATCCTTAACCGACTCCAATTTTCTGTATGATTACCCAAAACTAAGTTTAATTAATATTCCCTTAGTAAGGGTTTCTGAAGATAATAAGAGACCAAACCCTTTTGGTGTTAAATTAATAGACATCTGTCGAAGAAACAATTTGTACATAACATCGGGTAGAGTTGGTAAAGACAAGAATGTTGGAAAATCTACAACAATAGACAATAGCCTCATTGATTATTTTATCGTATCTTCTGATCTTTTTAAGAACATAGACGAATTTGATGTTATGTGTTTGACCCATTATTTTCGGTTACATATTCATTTAAAGTTTGAAAATGATATAACATGTAAAAAACTTAGAGAGTTAATCATATCAATCAAGTTAAGTGGCGGGAAAATGATAAAAATATTTTTATTGAAAACGTCAATAGTGATCTTGAAATTATAGATCTATTATACCAAAAAATAGATACGTTTGATTTCCAAAATCACACAATTTTAATGATGTTGTAAATGATTTTGCAAAGTTTTTCTCCAGGATAGCCAACAAATCATTTCACATTTCCGGAGCACCTGATGTCACTCCCGGTTTTCATGGGAGTTCACACTATGAGTGCCTTAGTTCTTAATGTTATCTTTTTACTTCCGTGCATTGTAGCTGTCTCACGTCCTTGTTTTGTCTTTGTTTTTATCTGTTACCGTTTTTGCCATGTCTTTGGACTTCGATTTTTGTAGTCATCGCTTCCCTTGTTCCTTCGGTATTCTACTGCCGTTGTTTCACAGAAACAAAACTCCTGTGAATAGAAAATTGAAAGAGAAACCATGGTTTAAAGGTTCATGTAAGAAAAAACGAAAACTTTTTCATGTGGCTAAAAGGAATTACAATAAAAATAAAAATGTTCTTAATAAAAGACTACTTAATACCGCTGGTAAAAATTATAAAACTGAAATGAGAAATTCATATAAAATATTACAGCTGAATATGGAGAAATAAACTAAGGGAAACTTCTAAAAGCAATCCTAACGAGTTTTGGAAGATTCTTGATAAAATATCCCCTAAGCAAAACGAAAAATCAACAATTAAACTAAAACTCTTTATGAACATTTTACAGCAATTTTCCTTTTACTGAATGCAGTTTCAATAGGATTTTTGGTAGCTCTCCAGGTAATTAAATTGGTTTTTCAATAGCAGTTTGGCCTTCAAAGTAGAAAGGTCACCAAATGCCCATTCATACATGTAGTTGGGTGTGTGCCAATTTAGCTGATGTTGATTTCACCCACAGAGAAAGTACATTTGAACTATTGTTAGTATTGGAACAAACAAAGAGAAGAGATGAACTTTATATAGACTAAATTTAAACAGTAATGGTACAACTTTGTGATTTCTTTTCTTATTGTATGAAAAAATGCATCTTTATTCTTGATTGGCTTTTTCAATATTAAATACAAGTTTGGGTGAACTTGACTTGTTTCCTGTTGAAATTGACACCAGGTAAACTGGCCCATATCCAGGACAAATACAATGAATGGGTATGTAACCTTTCTACCTTGAGGGTAAAATTTCTATTGAGAAACCTATTGTAACTACCTGGAGAGCTACCAAATGTTCTATTGTGAGTGCATCCAGTAATGGGAAAATTGCTGTAAAACATTAAATAAAAGCGATGAGAAAGAGCAAGATTTTTTGATGAAAATGAATATGACAATATCCAAAATGGACCTATAACTGAGGACGAAATTACGAAAGTGGTTAAACAGTTAAAAAACCAGAAAGCTCATGGATATGATGAAATAAAAATCGAATATATAAAAAATACATTACCAGAATGTATTTTTTAATTGTTTGCATGTGAGCTAGAACTTATACCTAAATGTCAGGCAGGTTTTAGAAAAAAGCATTCTACAATAGATAACATCTTCAATTTATATTGTCTCATTCAAATTTATATACAGTCAGACAAAAAGCTATTTTGCACTTTTGTGGATTTCCAGAAAGCTTTTGATAAGGTTTGGAGAATGGGGTTATGGCAAAAGTTAATAAATAACAATATAACGGAAAAGATATTTACTATAATATTCAACCTTTACTCTGATACTAAATTTTGTGTAAGGCTTAACTCAAAGTATTCGGCTTTCTTTCCATGTGCAGTTGGTGTCAGACAGGGGAAAAATCTATCTCCATTTTTGATTGCATTGTTCATAAATGACTTGGAAGATTATTTTATACAGAAGGGACTGGTTGGGTTGCAACTTCTGAACGAAACGTGTTTTAATTATCTGGGTTGTTTTCTTAAATTATTTTTATAATTGTATGCTGATACCATTCTTCAGCAGAATCAGCAAAAGAGATGCATATAACACTAAATAATTTCAGTGATTATTGTGCAAAATTGAAACTATCTGTCAATTTATATAAAACAAAAATACTTATTTTTGAAAAAAGATTGCGTCGGAGAAATACCCATTTTTATGTACAAGGTTGTGAAATTGAAATTGCTGATAGTTACAATTATTTAGGGTTAATGTTTAGATATAATGGCAGTTTAAATTTGTCAATAAAAAACTAGCAGACCAGCCACAGAAAGCATTGTATGCATTGTATTATAAACTTCGAAATTTACACATTCCATTTGATCTTCAACTTCGATTGTTTGATTGTATGATAGTACCTGTCTTACTTTATGCTTCAGAAATCTGGGGGTTTGAAAAAAATAGATTTGGTTGAAAAGATACACCTTCAATTTCTGAAGAAAATAATGAAAGTCAGATCAACAACGCCAAATTATGTGGTATATGGAGAAACAGGTAGATATCCTTTACAAATCACAGTAAAAACTAAATTATTGTGTTTTTGGTCTAGACTCCTTCAAAGTGGTACTGAAAAATTATCTGGAATACTGTTTCAATATTGGTACTGAACTTACAAACATCAGAGACTTGCATGTAAATGGTTAGATTTCCTTAAAAATATATTGAATGATACTGGATTTCCATATTTATGGGACTGCCAACTTCCAATCAGTATCAATGATATCAAATCCAAATTCAAAGATCGATTAATTGACCAGTTCGTTCAGTGACTTTATGCAGACATGGAAAATTCTAATAGAGGCAGATCTTACGCGTCTTTAAAGCATAGCATATATATTGAAAAGTATCTATTAAACCTAAATGTATCTGACAGAGTAACTTTTTACGATTTAGATGTTCAAATTTCAAACTACCCGTTGAAACTGGGAGGTGGGAACATATTCCATATGAAGAACGAATTTGTAATCTCTGTCATATGGATATGATAGGTGATGAATAACTAAAGTCACTGTGAATTTACTAAATGCATATGCGCATTTCGACAACTTATGTCTCTTCAGTGCAGATAAAATCCAAATATCATGATTTATTCATATGTAATAATGACCAAATTAAAGCATTAAGGGAAAAATATATACCTGTTAATTACATAAATCGCCAAACAATTTATAAAATGCATGGACTTTTATCCCTCTGCAAAGTTATGGTATTGTCAAAATTGTGTATGTTCTTGAGACAGTTTGAAAAAATAATTTCATAAATAGTATAATATGTATAAAAGTTCTGTTTTATTTGTTTTTATATATTTATGTTTATTTATATGTCTGTATGTGCCTTTTCTGTAACCAATGTGTATATTTTTATGTAATTGTCCTCTTGTAGCACGTATACTGTGCCTAAGTTGAAATAAATTTGTCTTGTCTTGTAATTCCACAGTTTACAAGCAGTATAACGGAAAGAGTTGATACCATACCTAGTTTTTCTGACTTGGGGAAATACATTTGTTTTGTTTTATCCAAAAGAATATTGATGTTGTTTAATATTTATATGATCATGTAAGTAAGACGGACAGTTTTTGTTAATCTTTGAATGTTTTGAGAGCAATTGTTCTTAGCCTTCGCACTTTAAGGTATGGTAATTTAGAAAATTCTAGCAATTCATCATAATTACTTGAATGTGTAGTTACTGTAAACAAAACATAATGCTCTTTCTTGTATGTTTTCCATTTTTAAAGTTTTTTTTCATTGCAAAAATACCAAGTAAGAGGGCAGTAAATTAAATTAGAAAGAATGAAAGAGTAATATATTTCAAAAAATAAAAGAAATGGGGTAAATGTCAAGGAGAGTAATATATTGTTAATCTGCCAATTTTATTTAAAAATTTACCAATTTGTTTTCAGTTGACGAGATGCCTTTTTACAAATTTCTGAAGTATGATTTCTTACAATTAGCTCGATGAGTGCCCTCTGGTTGTTTAAATGTTGTGATCGTCTTCGACTAGTCTTTTTGTCAGGAAACGGATGAGAGCGATTGTAAGAACACTTTGCCAGTTAAGTTTATGTTTGTTGACGATCCCGCATCGAAAACAGACATGGATGTAGCGTTGCTCAGCAATAAGCAATGAATTCCGCTCAAACCGGTGCTAGGGGCCGTCTTGAACTTGCTATGAGGTATGAGTAATGCTTATTGTTGAAGACCTCATGGTGACTTCAAGGTGACAAACAACAATAAAAGCGTTGTTTCATTGCTTGGTTTTACCATGTATTTGTAGAGTTTTTGTCTCATTTGCATTTAATCCATATCCCTTCATTGTTAATTTGTCAAAATTTAATTGGTAATCAATTGTAACACCTAACAATTTAACATCATTTTCAAACTCAATTTTGTTTCCAATTAATTAAAAAAAATTAACGATCAAAACATTTTTACCAATTGCTAAAGCTTAGAATTCCTCTGAATTGGCTTTCATAAGGTTATAATCAATCCAATCCAGTAATTCAAGAGGGGTTTGCGACTCTGTTTGAAATTAAAAATAATCTCAAATAAATGTAACTTGTTGTTAAAAAATTTTAAAGAGACGTAATTTTAGTGAAAAAAAAAATTGATAGGTTGATGATCTCATTTTTGAGATATAAGTAATTGAAAATTTGGCGGGAAACTGAACTCCTCAGATTTTTCTTAGGATGAACATTAGCCAGGTTTTACCATGAATGATTGTACCAGAATAGATAAAATCTGATAAAATTTTCACAGAATGCTCATAAAGAAGAATAAAATGAAATTATGAGAAAAAATAAGGGGGACAATGGGCAAAAAATTTAATGCTTTTAAATGGAACGAACCAGAGAATTCCGAAAATCTTACATAAATCCCAAAACTTGAGGAGCGAACTCCCTTAAGACTGTCAATCTCCAAAGTTTGTATGACATTTTCTAATTCAGCCAAAGATTGAGAAGTCCTGTCAAAAGCACAAAGGTATCCATGACTGCACTTACGTACAGAAAATGATAAATTGGAAACTCCCGTGAGTACTTCACCAATACTATATGAATGAAAAAAAACGCATGCTCAAAAACTAACATTATTGGAGATACATACTTCAACATTTCCCGAATTTCATACCAGTTTATGAGATTATTGTCGATAATTATGAGATTATTGTCGATAAGTCCATTTTGAGAAAATTAGACATATTTTCTAGAAAACTGTGCACATTAATTGAGCCATCTCAGAATTAATATCATGAACAGTTGTACTGAAAATATAAAAAAAATATACCATATTTTCAAATAATAAACAGTTAGAGCGTATAAAAATTAACAAAATTGTGTTTTAAATCATTTGAGAACGGACGGATATGTTGCCCCAGCTTATCAAGGTTTTTGAATTAAAACTTGTGCGGCTGGAAATAAAGTCATTATTGATTTCATAATGACATATTTTAAAAGCATAAAGCCGTTAATTATATTAACACCCCTGTGAAAAACATTGTTCCAAAGATCAATATTATTCTTTTCGCTAATTTTTTATTACGTTACGCGTTAATTTCTCGTTCCTTCACTATATGAAGAAATAACATGAATAGTATAAAAAAAATAACAGGAAACACCGACAATGGCCGAAAAACACAGTCACATGCTACAAAGTAACAAGGAGCTGCACAAGAAAAAAAAACAATATAAATACAAACAGCAAACGTAAACAACAACAGGAACTCGGGACAGCCGGCCTTGGTATCGGCACTAGCAAAGGCCAGCGGTAGGGTTTAACCGGTTTATGGTTACCCCCCGTTTCCCTATAGTATAATAAACAAGTAACAGGCAAACTATTTGGTATCTTACAAGTAACATATAAAACATAATCATCTTCCTAAAAGAAAGATTGCAGCGTATTATTTTTGGTTTACGGCCATCCAAATACTTTATTCTGCATTGAAGAGACATAAGTTGTCGAAATGGCCATATGTAGAAATTAAATTTTTAGAAACTTTTGTATTTTGTTATTCCTTTACAAGTACAAGTATAAGATACAGTACATTTCAAACAATAGAAGTGGCCGGTATTGAATCTGGGAGGCTTCTTAGTGTCCGATGTCACGATACCTAATCTATATTACTACAATATATATATATAATTTTAATTCACAATAAAAAAGACACAAAAAATGTCTCGATACATAATTTCAGCTCGGTGGTTTCTAACTCTGATAATAGGATTTTCTGATATGAAATATTTATCTAAATATCGTACTCTTTCAGTATTGTAAGAATGTTAAAATGATGAGGGAGATGTCTGTTTAATAATGATTTGAAGAAATCTATCAAATTAATTTTCAATATTTGAGTTTGATAACACATAATTTCCTTTTTTTATAAATTCTAAATCTTGCTATATTCATTACGAAATTGGCAAAGTAAAAATTAAAACCTTTTGTTTGTTTAAAAATTCCTAATAACAGAAAACTCTTCACATTCAGTGTGACATAACAAGTTCAGTAGCATGTCCTTTAAGAACTCAAGAAATGAACACAATTAAAAAATAGATGAAACATATTTTCTTTTAATTGAGCAAGCATTACACCACCACTTCATGCAGAGAGAGTAGTTAATTTATGTACTTATAGTTAATGAAAACTAATCAAAGTATTTTAAAAGTCGTATAAGATATGAATAAAATAGTTTTTTGTGGAACAAGTTAGATACCATACATGTACATTTCAAACAAAAGAAGCGGCAGGTATTGAATCTGGAAGTCATCTTTTTCCACACTCGAGCACAGGTAAAAGCCTCGGGGGCTAACGCCCCCTCGGCCTTCAACTGTGCAGTCGTGCGGAAAATAAGAAGCATCCCAGATTCAATACTGGCCACTTCTTTTGTTTGAAATTTACTGTATCTTGTACTTGTATTTGTAAAGGAATAACAAAATACAAAAGTTTCTAAAAATTTAATTTCTGCATATAGCCATTTCGACAACTTATGTCTCTTCAATGCAGAATAAAGTCAAAGTATTTGGATGACTGTAAACCAAAAATAATACGCTGAAATCTTTCTTTTAGGAAGATGATTATGTTTTATATGTTACTTGTAAGATACCAAATAGTTTGCCTGTTTTTGGTTTTATTCGTATATTTATTATTCTAGAGGGAAACGGGGGGTAACCATAAACCGGTCAAACCCTACCGCTGGCCTTTGCTAGTGCCGGTACCAAGTCCGGCTGTCCCGAGTTCCTGTCGTTGCTTACGTTTGCCGTTTGTATTTATATTGTTTTTTTTTCTTGTACAGTTCTTGTTACTTTGTGGCATGTGACTGTGTTTTTTGGCCATTGTCGGTGTTTCCTGTATCTTTTTTATTCTATTCATGTTATTTTTTCATATAATAAAGGAACGAGAAATTAACGCGTAACGTAATAAAAAATTAGCGAAAAGAATAATATTGATCTTTGGAACAATGTTTTTCACAGGGGTGTTAATATAATTGACGGCTTTATGCTTTTAAAATATGTCATAATGAAATCAATAATGACTTTATTTCCAGTCGCACAAGTTTTAATTTAAAAAACCTTGATAAGCTGGAGCAACATATCCGTCCGTTCTCAAATGATTTAACACAATTTTGTTAATTTTTATACGCTCTAACTGTTTATTATTTGAAAATATGATATATCTTATATATTTTTAGTACAACTTTTCACGATATTAATTCTGAGATGGCTAAATTAATGTACACAGTTTTCTAGAAAATATGTCGAATTTTCTCAAAATGGACTTATCGACAATAATCTCATAATTATCGACAATATCTCATAAACTGGTATGAAATTCGGGAAATGTTAAAGTATATATCTCCAATAATGTTAGTTTCAAAAAACATGCGTTTTTTACATTCATATAGTATTGGTGAAGTACTCACGGGAGTTTCCAATTTATCATTTCCTGTACGTAAGTGCAGTCATGGATACCTTTGTGCTTTTGACAGGACTTCTCAATCTTTGGCTTAATTAGAAAATGTCATACAAACTTTGAAGATTGACAGTCTTAAGGGGGTTCTCTCCTCAAGTTTTGGGATTTATGTAAGATTTTCGGAATTCTCTGGTTTTATCCATTTAAAAGCATTAAATTTTTTGCCCGTTGACCCCCTTATTTTTTCCATAATTTCATTTTATTCTTCTTTATGAGCATTCTGTGAAAATTTTATCAGATTTTATTTATTCTGTTACATTCATTCATGATAAAACCTGGCTAATGTTCATCCTATGAAAAATCTGAGGAGTTCAGTTTCCCACCAAATTTTCAATTACTTATATCTCAAAAATGAGATCATCAACCTATCAATTTTTTTTCACTTAAATTACTTCTTTTTAAAATTTTTAACAAAAAATTACATTTATTTGAGAGCCTATTTAATTTCAAACGGAGTAGCAAACCCCTCTTGAATTACTGGATTGGTTTGATTATAACCTTATGAAAGCCAATCCAGAGAAATTTTAAGCTTTAGCAATTGGTAAAAAAATGTTTTGATCGTTAAAATTTTTTTAATTAATTGGAAACAAAATTGAATTTGAAAATGATGTTAAATTGTTAGGTGTTACAATTGATTACCAATTAAATTTTGACAAATTAACAATGAAGGGATATGGATTAAATGCAAATGAGACAAAAACTCTACAAATACATGGTAAAACCAAGCAATGAAACAACGCTTTTATTGTTGTTTGTCATCTTGAAGTTACTATGAGGTCTTCAACAATGAGCATTACTCATGCCTCATAGCAAGTTCAAGACGGCCACTAGCACCGGTTTGAGCGGAATTCATAGCTAATTGCTGAGCAACGCTACATCCATGTCTGTTTTCGATGCGGGATCGTCAACAAACATAAACTTAACTGGCAAAGTGTTCTAACAATCGCTGTCATCCGTTTCCTGACAAAAAGACTTGTCGAAGACGATCACAACATTTCAACAACCAGAGGGCACTCATCGAGCTAATTGTAAGAAATCATATTTCAGAAATTTGTAAAAAGGCATCTCGTCAATTGAATGTCAACTGAAAACAAATTGGTAATTTTTTAAATAAAATTGGCAGATTAACAATATATTACTCTCCTTGACATTTACCCCATTTCCATTTCTTTTTCAAATATATTACTCTTTCATTCTTTCTAATTTAATTTACTGCCCTCTTACTTGGCATTTTTGCAATGAAAAAAAAACTTTAAAAATGGAAAATAACTACACATTCAAGTTATTATGATGAATTGCTAGAATTTTCTGAATTACCATCCCTAAAAGTGCGAAGGCTATGAACAATTGTTCTCAAAACATTCAAAGATTAATAAAAACTGTCCGTCTTACTTACATGATCATATAAATATAAAACAACATCAATATTCTTTTACATAAAACAACACAGCTGTATTTCCCCAAGTCAGAACAACTAGGTATGGTATCAACTCTTTCCGTTATACTGCTTGTAAACTGTGGAATTACAAGACAAGACAAGTTTATTTCAACTTAGGCACAGTCTACGTGCTACAAGAGGACAAATATATAAATATATACACATTGGTTACAGACAAGGCACATACAGACATATAAATAAACATAAATATATAAAAACAAATAAAACAGAACTTTTATACATATTTTACTATTTATGAAATTATTTTTCAAACTGTCTCAAAAATATACACAATTTTGACAATACCATAATATTGCAGAGGGATAAAAGTGCATGCATTTTATAAATTGTGGGCGATTTATGTAATTAACAGGTATATATTTTTCCCGTAATGCTTTAATTTGGTCATTATAACATATGAATAAATAATGATATTTGGATTTTATCTGCACTGAAGAGACATTAGTTGTCGAAATGTGCATATGCAGAAAGTAAATTCACAGTGATTTCAGTATTTAGTTATTCATCACCTATCACATCCATATGACAGAGATTACAAATTCGTTCTTCATATGGAATATGTTCCCATCTCCCAGTTTCAACGGGTATTTTGAAATTTGAACATTTTAATCGACAAAAAGTTACTCTGTCAGATACATTTAGGTTTAATAGATACTTTTCAATATATATGCCATGCTTTGAAGACGCGTAAGATCTGCCTCTATTAGAATTTTCCATGCATAAAGTCGCTGAACGAACTGGTCAATTAATCTATCTTTTAATTGGGATTTGATATCATTGATACTGCTCATCCTCAGCCTTATGGGTCACCCACACTGGTGAGTCCCAAGACATTCTATCTAATACACAATCGTTAGCAAATCGTGTTCTTAATCTAACTTCTGAACCTAATACACATTGTGTGAATATCAACTGACCAATTACAGATGCTAAAAGCTTTACTTTTACTACCCTGTTGTATCTTAAATCTTTACATAGGTGTTCAATACAGAGTAACATTTTGTTTATCCTTTCGGGAGTTATTCTGATTTTTCCTTCAAATGTATCCCATACAACTCCTAACCAAATTATATACTGTACGGGATTCCAGTAACATTTTTCTTCTCCTATTAATAAAGTCTAAACTCAACAAATATTTCTTACTTAAGTTGCTAACTTTGGACTATTCCTCAAAGTTAGATGCGCCACCTAAACCATCATCTAAGTACATAATTACCCGGATGTTATTTGATCTCCAGTACTTAATGATTTCTCTAGTTATAATTAATTACCTTGGAAAATATAAAACCTGCAGTTGCAAGTCCTAAGCATAATACATTAAAAAGATAATATTTTGAATCCCACATAAATCATAAGTAAGTTTTATCATCTGGATGTAACATAATATGGTGATATGCTGATTTCAAGTCATGTGAGAAAAAAAATCGCCCTTTGAAAATATTTGTCTCGGAATATTTGTTTCTTCATATTTAAATTTAAACTGATACAAGTGTGGATTCACTTGTCTACAATTCAGAAACAGAGTCTTAATTTTGACTTGTAGCCAGCTACAGTTAACGGATCGACAACGTGTGGTTGTTTATTAACTTGAGAAATACAACCTTCTGTTATTTTTGCAGTAGTTTTTGTATCTCCCCGCTTTTAAAAGTTCTGTTATTTTTGCAGACCTGTTATTGTCTAAAATGGCCTTTTCGTGTATAGTTTTTAATGGTAACTTGTAACCTTGTTCAATTACCCTCAAAATGTAATTGCTCGTGCCTATACTTTTCCATTTATCTATTTCTCTTTCAATCTAAAAACTGGGGTTTCATCTAATTGTTTTGAGATGGTCATAACATTGCCAGTACCATTTATCTCATTCATGTCGATTTAACTTTTCTAGATTATTATTTATATTACTTATCTTTTCATTTTTCTTTAACTCCTCTGGACACTCCATTTTCCAGTGCCCCTTTTCTCCACATAGAAAACATCTACCCGGTCTCCTTGGTTTCGGTGTGCTGGGTGTTTGAAGGTATGGGTGCACTCTCTTCGTCCTCTTTAGTTTTTCCCCCTTCATTTTTGTCAGCCCTATTCTCATCATCGGAATCCTCCGCTAACGGGTTTGTCTCATACTCGTGAACTACACGCCATCCTAATTAAGAGCAATCTGCTATTTTTATGAGCTTTTGTCTATAGTTTAAAATGTTCATACCTCGGCTAATTTTTCTTTAGCCTTAGAAACTCCCTCGAAGGTAGTGTTTACAGGATCCAGAATGCTGTCAGCTTCCTTTACTTGTTCATAATTTTCACAATATGTTTAAATTGTCACTCGTTGCCTATCTATGAAAGTCGCCTCAATCTTCATCAACTGCGTTTCAGATAACCTCTGCTGTTGCTCCTGCATTTTCCCCATCTCACTTGAAATCAAGATCTTAATTTGACTTATAAAAATATTATGGCTTTCCGTCAATGCGTTAGCCACTTTAAGTCTATTTTGTTCCTGTAACGTCGCGTTCATATTCGTATTTACAGACGGCTAGAAAGTGATTACCTGTACACATACCAAAATACAAAAATACCAAAGTTGCAAAAATGAACAGTAAATTTAGTTATGCTGTACACGTGTTTCAAGATCAGCGGCATTAAAATCAAATAATATTTAAAGCCATAATCGAAAAATTGTAAACAAAGAAGTACCCATTACCGAAATAGGAAGCCAAATTAGTACCAAGGACATCTACTCAATTTCATTACGAACTCGATTTCATTACGAAATCAACGCTGATTGGGCAATACAGACTTGTTGAACCGTTTATACAAACATTTCCCGCTATTACTACCGAAACGTGGGGAAAACTATCATATCTTATGAGTAAACTGGAGATGATTGTGAAATATCACTTAAAACAGAACTGCTGTTTTATATGACGACTATATGGAAAAAAATTATAACTTGCTACCTAAGGACTTATACTGTACAGAATTTGACTTCTGTTTTTCATCAAGCATTGCATCTGTCATTGCAGGGTTGGCAATGCATTTTGTGTCCCCAGTTAAAAACAAATGTAAAGAGATAATAAAATAATATATAAAATATATCATCGTGTAAAGAGAATACACGTATCTGTTACAGGCCAGTTAAAATAATCAAAAACTTGATACAAAGGTTATTTAAATACATGTATTGTATGATGTTTTTACTGTGATTTAATGTGAATTCGTTGAAGAATGGATACAATAAGGAATTATGTCGCCCCAGACGTAGACGAGACGACATATTGTTTTAGTCCGTATCTTTGTTACTATGTTCTCCCAGACGTAGTCTGGACGACATATTGTTCTTTGTCCTTTTCTTTATTATTCATTGTTGTTTCTTTTTTCCACCGGCTATTTTCTCGGAGATGCTTCAACAGAACTCATTGATACTTGGCACAAAGATGGACAACCATAAGAAGATTTGCATGCAGCACCAAAAAAATTCAAAATGGCTGCCAATTCCAAGATGTCCGCCAATATACGTCAAAATTTCGACTTTGTCCAATTTCAACGAAAATTGATTTTGATGTAGATTTTGATATTGCCATCAAGATGGATTCATTGAATTTATTATTACGCTTTCTTTCTTTCTTTCTTCCACCTATTTTTGTCCGGGCTTTTTCTCAAAGATGCCTTGACAGAATTCATTAATATTTGGTACAACGTTGGATCACCTTAAGGAGATGTGCATAAAAATGGCCGCCATTTCCAAGATGGCTGCCAAGTTACGTCGACACTTTAAAATTGTCCAGTTTACATAAAAATCACAAAATTTCAAACATGCCTTTACATAATTCATTCATATTTGAGAAAAAAGTTGGATTACCAAAAGGAGATGATCATCACACACACAAAAAAAAATTAAAATAACCGCCATTTTTAAGATAATTCCTTATTGTATCCATTCTTCAACGAATCTACATATAACAGATAGGCAAAAATTGAAAAGGAAAGGCAACGAGGGACAATTTAAACATATTGTGAAAATTATGAACAAGATAAAGGAAGCTGACAGCATTCTGGATCCTGTAAACACTACCTTCGCGGGAGTTTCTAAGGCTAAAGAAAAATTAGCCGAAGGTATGAACAATTTAAACTATCAACAAAAGCTCATAAAAATAGCAGATTGCTCTTAATTAGGATTGCGTGTAGTTCACGAGTATGAGACGAATCCGTTAGCGGAGGATTTCGATGATGAGAAAAACTATACAAGGCAGAGAATAGGGCTGAAACGAAAATGAAGGCGGAAAAGGTAAAGAGGACGAAGAGAGTGGCCCCATACCTTCAAACACCCAGCACATCGAAACCAAGGAGACCGGGTAGATGTTTTCGATGTGGAGAAAAGGGGCACTGGAAAATGGAGTGTCCAGAGGAGTTAAAGAAAAATGAAAAGGTAAGTAATATAAATAATAATCTAGGAAAGTTAAATCGACATGAATGAGATAAATGGTACTGGCAATGTTATGACCATGTCAAAACAATTAGGTGAAACCCAGTTTTAGATTGATTTTTAGATTGAAAGAGAAATAGATAAATGGAAAAGTATAGGCACGAGCAATCACTTTTTGAGGGTAATTGAACAAGATTACAAGTTACCATTAAAAACTATACACTAAAAGGCCATTTGAGACAATAACAGGTCTGCAAAAATAACAGAACTTTTAAAAGCGGAGAGATACAATAACTATTGTCAAAGGGTTGTATTTCTCAAGTTAATAAACAACCACACATTGTCGATCCGTTAACTGTAGCTGGCTACAAGTCAAAATTAAGACTCTGTTTCTGGATTGTAGACAAGTGAATCCACGCTTGTATCAGTTTAAAAACAAGTATTTCGAGACAAATGTTTTTCAAATGGTGATTTTTTTTTCTCAAATGACTTGAAATCAGCATATCACTATATTATTCTACATCCAGATGATAAAACTTACTTATGATTTATTTGAGATTCAAAATATTATGTTCTTAATGTATTATGCTTTGGACTTGCAACTGCAGGTTTTATATTTTCCAAGGTAACTAGAAAATCATTAAGTACTGGAGATCAAATAACATCCGGGTAATTATGTACTTAGATGATGGTTTAGGTGGCGCATCTAACTTTGGGGAATAGTCCAAAGTTAGCAACTTAAGTAAGAAAGATTTGTTGAGTTTAGGTTTTATTAATAGGAGAAGAAAAATGTAACTGGAATCCCGTACAGTATATAATTTGGTTAGGAGTTGTATGGGATACACTTGAAGGAAAAATCAGATTAACTCCCGAAAGGATAAACAAGATGTAACTCTGTATTGAACACCTATGTAAAGATTTAAGATACAACAGGGTAGTAAAAGTAAAGCTTTTAGCATCTGTAAATGGTTAGTTGATATCCACACAATTAGTATTAGGTTCAGAAGTTAGATTAAGAACACGTTTGTGTATTAGATAGAATGTCTTGGGACTCACCAGTGGGGGTGACCCATAAGGCTGAGGATGAGCTTAAGTTTTGGTAATAAAACTTGGAAAAGCTTAATGAGTGTGGCTCAGTTTTTTGTCAGTTGACAGAAGAGACATGTGAATAAAACATGTTCTCGGACGCCTCTGGGGAATGCTATGGTGGAAATATAACTAGATAGGCGAGTGGAGATATATTAGGTATAATGTGCGGTGCTTGGGATGCACAGGAAATACACATGAGTTCCACTTGGAGGGAGCTACATTTAGTACACAAGGTTTTAAATACAAAGATTCACTGAGGGGGCATAGGTGAAGGTAAACACCGATAACAAAAATGTTGAAACTATACTAAAGGTAGGTAGTAGAAATATTTCACGAAAGGATATGGAGTAAATGAACATGAGAACATAACACATATGTTAACTCCAACCTCAATAATATAAATGAACATCATTTACAGGATATAAATATGGAAATACATAGTACATGTCCTCATGATAATAGTTCTATTGTACCGAAATGGATAACCAGAGAAAATAATCTTCAAGCAGACAATTTAAGCAGAATTGGTGATTGTAATGACTAGGGCATACCAACATGGATCTTCAATATTTCGATATTCTTTGGAAATGAGTACTTCTTTTTTGACTACTTTTGGATTATGGTTTTCCATATTATTAGATTTAAATGCTGCTGATGAAAGGTTACCCCTTGAAACACGTGAAAAGCATACCGAAAGTTACTGTTTTTATGCAATTCGGTATTTTTTGTATTTTGAACAATTGGGCCGATGCAACTGCTGGTAGACCAGAGGTCCCCGAGGGTATTCAAAAGCCCATTAGTCAGACCTGTCTGACATGAAAATTGGACCCACACACATTTGATCGGTTTGCTTCATTATATAACAGAAAATGTGAAAATCTTAATTCAAAATATTGGTGCACAGGCACGAGTGGTATCGATTCATTCACGTAAAATTGGTCGAACGAAAATAATTGGTTGGTCCCTCCCCTACATTAGTTACGGAGACAATTAAGAAAGCAATTTGTGATGAAGCTAAAGGTTCCAGAGTAGAAATCGGCACCATGCTGACTTTTTCTCTCTGATAATTAGGATTTAAAAGTTTTATTTAAAGTTACAAAGTGTTCCCTGCTTCAATGGTTACGCACAGGGGAGAGGACGGAATGGTATTTTCAGTATGAGAAATCAGAAATTTAGATTTATTGCATGTAGAAATAATTTCATTCCATGCATAGTCAGAAGTGATAATACTGCTAAGTCGTGTTTTTATTTATTTAGAAAATAGGGAAAAAATTATAAAAAAACATGGATTTCGTTCTCTACCTGCTCAGCCAGTTCATATAGCATTATATTTAACTAGTTTACTTGATTCAGGTGTGACTTGTAATTCTATTAATGCTACGATTTATAGCATAAAATGGGTACATGAAATGTGCAATTTTACTGATCCTATTAACAAAGCTTATATACATTCTTTACAAGCAAAGAAGGTAGCTTTTCAAACTAAACACAAAAAAGATCCAGTTACAGTCGATATTCTTATTTCACTATGTGAAATGTTTTCAAACTCTTATAATTAAGTTGTTATAAGAGATTTAACAATGATTTTATTATGTTTCTCTGGATTTTTGCGTTTTGAGGAAGTTAGTTCTTTGGTATGTAAAAATGTGAAGTTGTGTAAGGATATCTGATTTTATACATAGAAAACGGAAAAACTGATCAATATCATAACGGAAATGAAATTCTGATTTCAAAACGCGACACAATAGCGTGTACTTGTTCCATGTTTCTAAAATATGTAAATATTCTTGGAGTAAAATTAGATTCAGATGTGTTTTTGTTTAGACCTACTTTCAGATCTAAAGGTACATCTAACGATTTTATTATGCCAAGTTTTCTTACAATTAGCTCGATGAGTGCCCTCTGGTTGTTTAAATGTTGTGATCGTCTTCTATCGTCTTTTTGTCGGGCAATGGATGACAGCGATTGTAAGAACACTTTGCCAGTTAAGTTTATGTTTGTTGACGATCCCACATCCATGGATCATTAGGTTAAAAAGCATGGACGTAGCGTTGCTCGACAATTAGCAATGAATTCCGCTCAAACCGGTGCTAGGGGCCGTCTTGAACTTGCTATGAGGTATGAGTAAAGCTCATTGTTGAAGGCCTCATGATGGCTTCAAGATGAAAAACAACAATGAAATCGTTGTTCCATTGCTTATTTTTACAATGTATTTGTAGAGACTTTGTCTCATTTGCATTTACTCCATATCCCTTCATTGTTAATGTAAGTTAATATACAATAACAAAAAACTTTTTTATACAGCGGCTAGGGTGAGCATTACTTCAAGGTTGAAATTAGTTTGTTCTGATTTGAAATTTGGGTTGCATTTTTACGCTCTGGAGGAGCTACGGCAGCGGCAAATGCTGGTGTGAATGATCAAGTTTGTAGACGACATGGTCGCTTGAAAAACGAGAGTAGCAAGGATGGTTATGTCGTTGACCCTGTAGAAAGCAGGTTCTTGGTATCAAAAAATTTAGGTATGTATATCAGTGTCCGTTCTCCCTGTATTTGTATATTTCTAGCGTACATGGCTTTCATAAATTATGTTCTTTTAATTTTGTTAGATTATAACGTAGCAGTTTTAGGTATGGTGTAGTCAGTCGTATAAAGAGTTTATACTCGATAAGATAACATTTTTTAAAAATTAAATGGAAGTCAGGTACAATGTATTACTATCATTACATTGTTTTCATATTCTTGATAAAAAACCTAATTTGTACCCCAAAAATTCACCAAAGGAAAACCGGAAATAGTAGGTTTTCTTTAAACTTCATTATGTTGAAAAATATGCCAAAAAAATGCAACATGCTGTCTCAGTACATCTATAGATTCTATTCCGTTTTAAAAGGGTAGGAACAAACTTTCAACACAATAAAAAGCAAAATCTGTATATTCATGTTTCAAGAATTATTTAAACTGACTGGTTTATAAATATGAATTATCATAAACTTGCCTTTAGAAATGCAACACAGACCAATCCTGTGATTTTTATCTCTCCCTATACATGTTCTTTATAAGGTATAAAAATTGTGACATGACGATGGATAACGTAGGAATATTTCTGCTTTATTAGTACATTTCCATTTTATGAGATCCAATTTGCATAAGTTATAAATCAGCGTTTAGATGTTTATTTTTAAGATTAAAACTAGGTGTTGAGGCCAGACATAGCTAGATGAACCAAGTTTTGTTACAGCTAATATTACTCTGATGTTGCCATTGTCCTTCGATTGTTCGTTTTGGATTGGCGGTTCGGTTCTCACTTACTGGATTCTGATTGGATTTTGGCAAAGGTATGTTGAATCTACTTTCTACAGCATTCAAAATGTACAATTATCAAGCAAGTATTCTCATTACAGCTGTTATATGTATATAGGAGGTATCACCCGGTTACGGACAGCTATATTTTTATATAGCCTATAGACCGCGTGGTCTAGGGCGCTGGACGTAGTGCAGGCGGTGTTGCCATAGATGTCACAACAATGATGATTCGAACCTCGGAGAGGGAACTACCGATGTGCAGATCTAACAATGTTTGGCTGATTTTCAGACGTAAATATAAAATAATTCATCAAGCCCACTATAAAGTCTCACGATATTATCCATTGACAGGTATAGTATGAAGAGTTGTCACAGACATCAGAAAAAAAAACAGACAGATAAAGTAGAACACGGAAACACCCTTGAAGCTGCATCGAAAAATTTGCAGGGAAGTGAAGTCCCTGAAAATTAAAACCAAACATAAGCAGAAGCAGTATTAAGACCAAAACGGGAAATATCTGGCAACAGATCTGTAAGACGTATCTCACCAAATCAATACAACAGAAAAAAGACGTTGCCTGATAGATCACCTGAATGTAATATCACCAAAGTTTGAATATAGTACGAGGAAAAGGAAGGGGGAGAGCTTGGTGGCGAGGGAGAGGAGGAGCATCTCATCAGTCTGTAAAAAGAACCAATCAAAGGCAAATTATGAACCAAATTAATTTCAGTGATCAAAGCCGGCAACGTCCAAATCCTTTTTAGAGGAGCGCCTACATAACCCCCCATCAGACCAAAAATCCATCTGGAACCCAACCAACCGCAAATAAATACAGAGCCGAAAATAATAAATTTATCTTCAAGAAAATCATCGACATCTGAAATAAATCTATTATCTAAAGGTTTCAAATTTACACCTACTCAAAAGGCTTATATACCACAAATGAAAGCTCATGTTCAAAATTTCTAAAGGCGCCTCCGACTCCGGGAAATGTTTGGAACTGAAGACAGGAATGAGAAGTCAATAGCCGAAATAAATCAGATTACACCCTACAATCAGGTCGAGATGAATATCTAGATATTAACATTGACACCATTTTAAAGTTTCCAATCACAAAAATTAAATACAAATAAAGTCTTTCACGAAGTGAAACTAGGGCACTCGAACTGAAGGAGGCTGATAAAGGAGGCGCTGTAATTATCATGGATACTGATTATTATCGAGAAAATGTTTTAGATCAGCTTAATGACATCGAATACCATCAAAAAGACGGGAAGAATAGTGAAACAAGAGGCTCTCAAGAGCCTGTATCGCTCACCTGGGCCACGGCTGGCATATGCAGTTAAGATAATCCCAATGCTTGAAGGTTATTTCAAAATAATTTAATAGAGATTGATGTTATATTATCTTAAGTTTAACTATATTCCAGACTGGCAGCTATTTTGGATTTGGGTGCAGTTCTACTGTCACCCTTCTTGAAGGGGACTTTAGTTCCAATTGACTAAATACTTTCAGAGGAGAACATCTTTAAATGCTTTACGATAGGCTTCCGGTAGGTCTTAAGGTTAAACTATGTTCCCACAGGGGCCATCTTGAATGCGATGCAGACAAGCCAGGCAAATTTTTTAAACGGGAACAACTATGACCGGTTGTGACCAAGTAGGTTTTCATTACTGGGCAAGTAATTTCAGGAGAAGATCTTTTAATGTTTTTCCAATGGGGCAAATGTTAAATCTTCCTAGCTGGCAGCCATCTTGCATAAAGCAAAGACTTGAAAAAGAACTCTTTTGCAGGGCGGCAACCTAAAAGACTATAGTTGACAAGTTTGGTTCCATTTTGTTGAAAAGTTTCAGAGAAGATCTTTGAATGTATTTTCCCATAGGGTCCAATGTCAAAACTATAATCCCCGCTGGCGGCCATCTTGGATATAGCGCGGATCTGAAAAACAACTTTTTTGCAGGGGACCATCTAAGGACTTTTGTGGCCAAGTTTGGTTTTAATTGACCCGGTAGTTTCAGAGGAGATCTTTGAAAGTGTTTTCCCATAGAGTCCAATGTTAAAACTGATCCCCGCTGGCGGCCATATTGGATATAGTGCAGATCTCAAAAACAACTAAAGGGCCATCTAAGGACTATTGGGGCGAAGTTTGGTTTTAATTGGCCCAGTAGTTTCAGAGGAAAAGATCTTTGAAAGTATTTTCCCGTAAGGTCCAATATAAAAACTTTGATCCCCGCTGGCGGCCATCTTGGATATCGCGCGGATCTGAAAAACAAATGTTTTGCAGGGGACCAGCTAAGAACTATTGTAGCCAAGTTTGGGTTTAATTGGCCCATAAGTTGCAGAGGAAAAGATCTTTGAAATTACTTTCCCGTAGGGTCCAATGTTAAAACTATGATCCCCGCTGGCGGCCATCTTGGATATCGCGCGGATCTGAAAAAACAATTTTTTTGAAGGGACCATCTAAGGACTATTGTGGCCAAGTTTGATTTTCATTGACCAAGAAGTTTCAGAGGAGAAGATCTTTGAAAGTATTTTCCCATAGGGTCCAATGTTAAAACTATGATCCCCGCTGGCGGCTATCTTGGATATCGGGCGGATGTGAAAAACAATTTGTTTTGCAGGGGACTATCTTAGGACTATTGTGGCAAAGTTTGGTTTCAATTGGCCAAATAGTTTCAGAGGAGAAGATCTTTGAAAGTATTTTCCCATAGGGTCAAATGATAAAACTATGATTCCCGCTGGCGGCCATCTTAGATATAGCGGGGATCTGAAAAACAATTTTTTGCAGGGGACCATCTAAGGACTTTTGTGGCCAAGTTTGGTTTAAATTGGCCAGGTAGTTTCAGAGCAGAAGATCTTTGAAAGTATTATCCCATAGGGTCCAATGTTAAAACTATGATCCCAGCTGGCGGCCATCTTGGATACAGTGCGGATCTGAAAAACTACTTTTTTGAAGGGGACCATCTAAGAACTATTTTGGCCAAGTTTGGTTTTGATTGGCCAAGTAGTTTCAGAGGAGAAGATCTTTGAAAGTATTTTCCCATAGGGTCCAGTGCTAAAACTATGATTCCCGCTGGCGGCCATCTTGGATATAGCACGGATCTGAAAAAACAGCTTTTTTGCAGGGGACCATCTAAGGACTATTGTGGCCAAGTTTGGTTTCAATAGGTCGAGTAGTTTCAGAGGAGAAGATCTTTTAAAGTATTTTCCCATATGCCCCAATGTTAAAACTATGATCACCGCTGGCGGCCATCTTGGATATCGCGCGGATCTGAAAAAAAACAACTTTTTTGAAGGGGACCACCTAAGGACTATTGTGGCCAAGTTTGGTTTTAATTGGCCCAGTAGTTTCAGAGAAGAAGACCTTTGAATGAAAAGTTTACGCCGTGCGGACGACGGACGAAAAGTAATGGCAAAAGCTCACCCTGGCTATAGCCAGGTGAGCTAAAAAGACATTAAGCTAAAAATTGAAAAATTAAGTCAAGAATTATCCTATTCTTTCACGAGCAAAGAAATAGGATATCTGTGTAACTTTCAAATCAAATTAAGCTATTTCTATGGTTTACCAAAAGTTCACAAAAGTTAAATCATTCAAAAAGCTTCAAAAGAACAAAATAAGTTAAATAAAGAAATTCCAAGACCCGATGATTTGAAACTCCGTCTTATTGTTGCAGGACCCTTAATCTTCCACACAAAGACTTAGCCACTTTCTTGACTTTCTTGACATATTATTGAAACCTTTATGCCCGAAAATTCCAAGTTGTGTCCGTGATGATATGGATTTTCTCAATCACATCCCACAGCGTCTCTCGTGATATGATATTTGATCGTAAAAAATTAGGGAAATACATCGACTGTCAAAGATTTTTTCATTGGACACAAGATTACAAAAATATTTTTACAATCTTTGTGTATATATTATTAGTTTTGTGTTCATTTATTGTAAATTAAATTCCGCAGCTCACGTAAATCTTTAACCGGGTAAATTCCGGCTATATGAAACAAATACGGTATTCCAAATTATAATTTTTAATTTGCGGTATCTGGACACTTCCAGACCCAAGATCGAAACCTGAATAACAATACAAAATAACAATAATATATAGATAATTTAAACAGTTGTTATGTAAACAGATTAGTGTCCAAAGATATTAAATAACCCTATTAGGCTTCCAACGCGACAAACATATTTTGAGCAATAGAAATAAATGGGAGATTAATATAAAAGAAAGAATAAAGGAAAGAATTATACATGTCACATTAGCACTAAAAGTTATGTAATTAAATGATTAAATGTATGAAAAGAAATGTCCGAATAGAATATTAAATAAAAAACGATTAATTTGAATTATAGTCCAAATGTCCAAATATATCTCGGTAACAAATCGACAGATTTAAGGTAGCATTTATTGTTTTTGATGAACAAGGGTCCAAAAGTCCAATATGAAAAAAACATGATTTTCAAATTGTTTGTTAATATTTGAAAAGCGCATTTTTAGGGAGTAGACCTGGGGTAGGAGGAGAGAACTCTGTTTTGCACCTTTTTATTACTTACACAAACAAATAGAATCATTACAATAGGTATTATCAAAGTTTTAACATTGTATTTTTTTTCCACACAGCAAATAAATATTCATTTTGTAATGTAAACAAATACCCTACATCAAGTTATTTATAATGAGTGCATTTTACTCTACATTTTGGCAATGCTTACCAAAGATAATAAAAATACATAAAAGTCGAATTTCTTCCAAGGAAGGTAATTTATATCATAGATTCAGCAATTTTATTGATTTTTTACCCACTTAATTCTAATTTAAGAAAAAAATAGGACGGTAGAATTTTCGAAAATTTCAATATATCTTACATATTCTAGTTTTCGTTCCACTCTCAGTTTTGGTATAAATTAAATGACAGAATGTTTTACAAGAAGTGATAAATAGTGATCAAAATAGAGTAAACAATTCAGCTTATACTGTTCAGAACACTAATGTATTTCATTTTAAACTAACTAAATTTATTATCATTATTCATGCTTACTTTCACACATGTCTAAACTGTAGAATTTTGCATTTGAAATAATTCTAAATCAAATACAAATTTAATAAGTGCCAATTTTATACACAACAATCAAGTCCTGAACGGACCGAATAATATTATAAAAATGCAGGAAACAGGGTATCTTTGATGACCACTAGACATAAATCGGGAGGGGTAAAAATTGTTGAAAACTGCTTCAAGTCGACATGTTCGAACATGTGAAGTTTTAATACTGAAAATATTTTAAAAAAAAATTAAACGAGTGGAAAATTTTAGGCTTCCCCAGGTCTACCCCCTTAACAGATAAATAAATAAGGGAAACTATTTTCAATAAACAAGAGGTCAAGATGGAAATTTTTAAATTTTTTTCTCAGATTTTGATGCATTTTTTTCATGGAATTCTAACAGCATGTGTAAGCATATAAATCAAACAAATAAAATAACATCATTTTTATGAACAAGAAACCCAAACAAGAATATGAAATTAAACTTTTCTGGACTTTGATTCACTTTTATTCTCCACATTTTTGGCATTATTCTTCTGGAGTTTATATTACATTTTTGCTGTGTCCACAGTTATTTTGTTTTAACAC
>MJUU01025188.1:72627-84139 GCA_002080025.1 Modiolus philippinarum
GCGGAACTTAGGTTTAACATTGGACCCTATGGGGAAAATCACATTTTCATCTTCTCCTCTGAAACCACTGAAGCAAATCCAACCAAACTTTACAGGAATGGTGTACTAAAAGTCCGTGACAAAGAATGCTCATTTTGTTCTGATCCGATAAAAAACATGGCCGCCAGTGCGGAACAAAGTCTAAACATTGGACCCTTTGGGAAAAATCACATTTTCATCTTCTCTGAAACCACTGAAGTAAATTCAACCAAACTTTACAGGAATGATGTACTAAAGGTCCTTGACAAAAATACTCATTTTGTTCCGATTCGGTAAAAAAAACATGGCCGCCAGCGCGGAACTTAGTTTAACATTGGACCCTATGGGAAAATCACATTTTCATCTTCTCCTCTGAAACCACTGAAGCAAATTCAGCCAAACTTAACATGAATGATGTATGGAAAGTCCTGTACAATTGCTCATTTTATTTCACTCCGATAGAAAACATGGCCGCCAGCATGGAACATAGTTTTATAGGAAAATTACATTTTTATCTTCTCCTATGAAACAACTGAAACAAATGCAACCAAACTTTAGAGGATGATGTACGGAAATTACTCATTTCATTTTGATCCGGTAAAAAACATGGCCTCCACTGCAGAACATAGTTTAACATTGGAGCCTGGTATGAGAAAGCCATCCTTTTCATCATCTTCTCTGAAACTATTCAAGCAAATTCAAATAAATGTATAAAAGGCCTTTTGTAAAAATAACTCATTCCATTCCAGGTGCTAATGGAGAACTTAGCTAAATATTAGACCCCATTGGTAATAAACATATTTTTGGTCATGCATGGCATAGAAGCATTTTGTCAGGTGAGCGATACAGGCTCAGTCTCTGAGCCTCTAGTTTGGACTTACACCTCGAATTTGACAAAAATTGTCATCTAAGTACTAAACTTTACGACAAAAGGGACGACACTACCGCAGTGGAAGGGGAGGTTTGGCATCCAATAAAACCGGTTTAACCCACCATTTCTATTCAAATGCCTGTACCACGTCAGGACCATTGTGGTCGGCTATTTTCTTGGTGATTTCCACCTGATCTTTGCAACTCTGTTCAGTTACTTTGTCATTACCCCTTTTTCAAATAACTAAATACCGAAGTTACTGTGAATTTGGTTTCTGCATATGCGCATTTCGACATCTTATGTNGAAACAAATGCAACCAAACTTTAAAGGATGATGTACGGAAAGTACTTTACAAAAATTACTCATTTCATTTTGATCCGGTAAAAAACATGGCCTCCACTGCAGAACATAGTTTAACATTGGAGCCTGGTATGAGAAAGCCACCCTTTTCATCATCTTCTCTGAAACTATTCAAGCAAATTTAACTAAATGTATAAAAGACCTTTTGTAAAAATAACTCATTCCATTAGGATAAGACAAAAAACACAGGTGCTAATGGAGAACTTAGCTAAATATCAGACCCCATTGGTAATAAAAATATTTTTGGTCATGCATGGCATAGAAGCATTTTGTCAGGTGAGCGATACAGGCTCAGTCTCTGAGCCTCTAGTTTGGACTTACACCTCGAATTTGACAAAAATGGTCATCTAAGTACTAAACTTTACGACAAAAGGGACGATTTTAACTTCAAAATTATTAATTTCCCTTGCATGGACAGTAATATTCGAGCTTCCCCTGCTTACGGAGTGTATGTTTCACAATGGATTCGTTATGCGAGAGCTTAGATGGCACAAATTATAAAGACTTTCTCATTAGATATCGCCTTATTAATCAAGGCTTAAAAAAATTCCGTCATATACAATCATTCAAAAACTTCGTTAATAGATATCAATCCTTTGTAGAAAATTTTGAAGTTTCGGTCCGATTTTTGATTCAAGATTTTTTTACTTAGTACTAGGATGTTTATTTCTTTTAACTGTCTACGACCGTTTAATAGCAATTGCTGTTGAGTTGCCACCGGACACTACCGCAGTGGAAGGGGAGGTTTGGCATGCAATAAAACCGGTTTAACCCACCATTTCTATTCAAATGCCTGTACCACGTCAGGACCGTTGTGGTCGGCTATTTTCTCGGTGATTTCCACCTGATCTTTGCAACTCTGTTCAGTTACTTTGTCATTACCCCTTTTTCAAATAACTAAATACCGAAGTTACTGTGAATTTGGTTTCTGCATATGCGCATTTCGACAACTTATGTCTCTTCAGTGCAGATAAAATCTGAACGTTTTGAAGACCATAAATTCAAAGATGTTTAAAAACTGAAAGAGAACAAATAACCAATGTGATCTTAAGGTAAAGCCAAAATCAGCCGAGGACAGAGCTTTGCATGAGGGAGATACTCCTTAGTTTTCAACAAAATTTACAAAAATTTAGACATTGTAAGGTTCCAAATAAAATCGGCTTTCGGGTCAGCACCGAAGTACTGACTACTGGGCTGGTGAATACCCTAGTCGACTAGCAGTCCAACAGAAAATAATCACAATCATCTATTCACTTTATAAATGGATATACATTCGTTACTCCACTATTTTCTTTAAATACTTTTCCAGCGATGGGTTATTTAAGGGCCCTAAACAATGAAGAAAGTGAAAATGTTAAACATATCTTTAAGTACAATTTCCCCTTAATTTCTTTAAACAGATATTTCAAATTACAAAATTATGAACTTTATAGGGAAACGAGACAGAGAAAGGGGAGGTTTGGGTACCCATCAACCGGTTTAACCCTACTGCTGGCTTTTGCTAGTGCCGGTACCAAGTCCGGCTGTCCCGAGTTCCTATCGTTGTTTAGTTTACGTTTGTCTTTTGTATTTTTATTGTGGTTTTCTTTTCTTGTGCAGTTCCTATTTACTATATGGCATGTGACTATGTTTTTCGGCCATTGTAGGAGTTTCCTGTGTTCTTTTTTTATTTTATTTTTCAGAACAATTATATCTATAAATCCCTCTATCCGACAAAGAAATTTACTTCTAATTCATACATCAACTTCCATGTCTTGTTCTTTTTTCTCCAATTTAAAATGTGTCGTAATGCACATAAATAGATATGTTTTGTTACAATTGTTCTTAGTTAAATTTTTCCTATTTATGTTGTTTACAACTATTTGCTCACAAAAATATTACTTCCATGGCATCGTTGATGTCTTTATCGTCAAGCAAATTTCTTGTCTTCAGTGATATAAATGTACGAGCAAAAATTAAAACAACTTGGCAGGAAAGGTAGGCAGGTATTTAATCAAATGTATGGTAGGCTATTTGATTCATAACTTTAACTTAAGAATGATCATATTTTTAAAGAATATATGTTTCATTTTGCAGAGAAAATTAAGTTTTTATTATGATGATAGTAAACGTGTATTAACCCTTACATCCGAGTAAAATAAATGCCTAAACGATAGACCCCGTGAAAATACCGACTGAACAAAATATCCTTATCAGTGTAAACCTTTCGTGACATGTCAGTGAGTCAATTAAGGTCAACCTAAAGCGGCACAAAGTAAGTTGTTATGGGAATCTCCTTTGTCTTTTGAAAATGCGGCCTTGAAATTCGACAAGTGTTGTCGGTAGAAAAATTCCAGTATCTTAATAATGTTATTCTTTGCACTTCTTGTTGGACTTTGTGAGGTTCTCAAGAAATAATGTGTCTGTCTCTTTTCCTTTCGGAAGCCAGGGTGGCCGAGTGGTTAAGGTAGTTCTACTACCTATACAACCACAGTAGTCTATCACCACTGCGGAGTGAGTTCGGGCCCCGTCTTGTACATTACAAAAAAGGGTGCACTCGACTTACAAAATGTATGTGATAAGGTATGTCAGTAACCTGTCAAAGGTCAATGGTTCTCTCAAGCTTCTTCCAACACTAAGACTGACCGTAATGAAATAGCTGAAATACTGCTGAAAGTGACGTGAAACCCCATATCAATTAATCAACATTTTCCTTTTACCGAAAAGGACATCTGACATGTAGTTATGCATCTATTCTACCTTGAGAATATGTAATGCATTGGGCCAGAAATTACTGTGTTCACAGTATTGTATTGAAGAGTTATATAAACAGTGAAAAATCAAAAGTTTGAATGTGTGGCAAAAGGTGACAGTGTTTGAAGATGGTCATTCACGTAGTTCTTTTTTTTCAAGAATCTACAAAGGCATGAATGTTTGTATTCAAAAACCAAATTTTCTTAAGTTTCGGTTCATGTCACGTCGAAAAGTATCAATAATTATTGATTTATACCTGCTCACTTCAGTTCAGTTCGATTTATACCTGCTCACTTCAGTTCAGTTCGCATCGTTTAACACATTTTATAAGAGTTAAGGCTTATACAGTTATGTTTTTATTATGGCCAGACAATTAGCAAAGAATTCCGCTGAAACTGGTGTTAGGGGCCGTCTTAAACTTACTATGAGGTATGAGCAAAGCTCATTGTTGAAGGCCTCATTGTGACTTCAAGATGAAGAACAACAATAAAAGCGTTGTTCCTTTGCTTGTTTTTTACCATGTATTTGTAGAGACTTTGTCTCATATGCATTTACTCCATATCCTTTTATTCACCTTATACAGTTATGTAACTTGCAAGTGTCAGTGTTTAGGGTGAATATTCTAGAAGTGCATTCTTGTGATTTTAAGATATATTAATAACCAAAAACCGAAGTTGAAAGGTTTTTCAGTTGCTTTTTGAATAATGTTTAAAACAGATTGGCAAATAACTAATATCTTAAACAGTTTCTTTGTCTTTTACTCTTTGTCATTTTGGTGACTCATTCGTATTTTGATGAATGCATATTCTCCATTTTGATAAATATATCTATAAAAACATTTGTAAGAAACAAATTGATTACGACCTAAACACAGAACATTGGCCAAGTTACATTTGCTGGTTCTTGAAACTTCACAACTAGCTCATACAACATAGACTGTTGACAGAATAGTATGGGTTATTTGACATACTAATACCAAAGAATTAAAAAGAAACTTTTCATAAAATTATTTATAACTTTTAATATAAGATTCAAATTATATGGAATGACAACAAAATTTGTACAAGAAATTTATATCTGCAGCAGATAATACACAACATTTCTTGATGAGATTGCTATCTTTATGTGATCATTATATTACTTGATGTTTTTGTGAGGAATTTATACTATTTGTTGTTTTTTGTGATCTTTATATTACTTATGGTTTATGATTGTCTTGAGTTCGATTTGACTCTGGCATCTCTGATAACGAGACATTGCCTTCTTGTTGCAACTGAAAAATGTTGTATAAAACTGGCTTTGAAACTGTGATCCTGTCCAACAATATAATACAAAGTTTATTGTATGATTTGTATACATCAGAAGTTCAGCTACAGTTTTTGCAACCCTCAAAATATACAATTCCTTAACTGCATAATTGTTGTTATTAAAGAATATAGATATGACTAAAATTATGTTCATTGGTAATGTCAGTAAAAGAAAAGATATCGAAATCGTTAACATCATCATGGTCGATTTTGTCGTCTTTTTGTCTGATGAATTTGAATGTAACGTTAGATATAAACGCTTTTTACGTGCAAGAAGTAATGTTCGAACAGACGTTGCATTGCTTATAAGAATCATTACGAATGGAATTAGTGAGTACACTGCAGCATCAACCCACGGAATGATTTGGTTGATTACGTGTTTGTGTTGTTCTTTTGGGACGCAAGCTGAAACAGATGAAGAGTTGCTGATTTCTAACGTCTGTAATTCCATAGTCCACATAAAATGCGAATTCCATAAAAATAATACAGCTGGTATCCCTATAATAAACCATTTAGATTTTCTTGTAGACTTGTGAAATGGAAATTTTACCCTAATAGCTCGCTCTATTGATACAGCAACCAGCAACCAAACACTGCTGTCACTGCAGAAATAACCCAAAAATATGACAAGTTTACAACAAATATCTGAGTAGTCCTGCATGCTGGACCCAAAACTGTACTTTAGCCAAATATTTAGAAGTCCTGTCAAGAGCACCAAGGTATCCATAGCTGCAATTACATACAGAAAATGGTATAATGGAGACTTTCGTGAGAACTTCACCAATACTACGAAAGCAAGTATGTTCCCGATTATCCCTAAAACTAACAATATTGGGGATATGTACTTTATCATTCCTCCAATTTCATACAAATTTATGAAATTATTGTCGATGAAGAGTTCCATTTTGAGAAAGCTTGACATATTTTCTAGTAAACTGTGGATATTCAGACTTCCATTGCTGTTCAATGTTATATTTAATAAATGAATCATTTCTTCCAAACCTGGATCTCCCATTCTAGTCCTGATACCATCAACAGTTATACTAAAAATATAAAAGATACCACATGGTGAGTTAATAAATCACAAATAGACAAGCAAAACGAGAAAGAATAATGTTTGAAATAGGACTGCACATCAATTTGTGATTGATGCCTGAATCCTTTCATTCTGTTATGCGAAAGGTAAAAGGTATGACAAATTGGGAACTGATATTATCAAAATAGAAGCATAATTTTATGTAACTTCGGTATTTAGTTATTTACAATGTTTTTTTTCTATAAGTTGTGACATTTGTGATAACGCCATATAACTGTCGATAGTATTTACACTCTTGTGAAAAACAAGCATGACGTTCATAGTTACAAAGATACAGAAATTAACACAAACATTTTTATTTATGTTATTTTAGATATAAGTGTTTTTAGCACTTTACTTGCATGAAATTAAAATACTTTGAAGACAATTTGTTACTTTATACGTTACATACAAAACATAAGAATTTTTCTAAAATGACACAGAACGAGCGAAGCATATCATATAAAGGCAGAAATGAAAGAGATTAACATGACATGACATGGAGCCAGCTAGAAAAAAAAGCTAAGGACAGAAAAGAGTGGAGAAAGCTATTCCTTGCCCTATGTGCCTCCGGATGCTACAATGGCTAGCTAGGTAGGTAGGTAGGAAGCGTATCATTTCCTCAACAAAGGAATAATATATAATTAAATGCTAGCATTACATACATTTGATAAACGTTATCAACATATTACAAGTTATTTCTTAAATATTTGGTGAAGATTTCAATAAGTACATTGTAGATGTATCGAAAAAAAGTGCACATAAATTTTGAAGTAAAATAATATGTAGATTAATACTGATAATTAGTTTAGGGCGAAGTATTCATGCAAGTAGATATTTTAAATTGAATGTTGAGTCTTTGCATCGTGGCCAAGTATTAGTTTATGTATGAAATCCTTCATAACCAATATGAAAACTAAGAAACAAAGCAATGAGATCCTTAAGATTGATCGTGTGCACTATGTCATATAATAAAAAATTAGTTGATCTTTGCATCTTTGCATTGGCTGAATATTATATTTGGGATAATGTATTACAAAAATGTAAATGCAGATATACTCAGTGCAGATAATATAATAAAAATAAATGTTAATTCATTTAATTGAAATTAGATATTTCTTTCATAACATAGTTAATTCATTTAATTGAAATTAGATATTTCTTTCATAACATAGTTTAATGCATACAAGAATTGATTTACCCCTAAATTAATCGAATGGCAACTGAAGTAGAAAACAAGTAGTTGTTTTAAAAGAGTCATTACAATGCAGCATTAAATCATGCTACACGCTGTCTTAATACAACATTACCCTTTCACGTATAATTTTTTTATGCAAAAAAGTAAAAACGTCCAACACATAATAAACAAGATCCGAGAAAGCAAATTAATTTGTCAGTGTGTCCAAAGAATTATTAAACCGGACAAGTTTTTAAATATTAATATAAACTTACCTTTACAAATAAAACATACATCAGTCCTGTTGTTTCATCACTAAATGTACCATTCTTTTATATAAGGTCTAAAAATGTGATAATCAAGATTGACACATAACGTAAGAATATGTCTCCTTTAAAGGGATAATCTTTGCATGTCTAAACAATCATATGTAAGCTTTTAAGCATCAGGTTCAATTTCAAGTTTTAGGAACTATATACAAAAAAGATATTTTCTCCGAAATATCGGTCTATTCTTCTGTGTTTATATATAAAAAAAAAACAGTTTTAAGAACAAACATACCTTAAAACATCAGCACATCTTACACCTGATATAACGATACTGATTGGATGATGGAAGGGGTGTGTTGAATCTACTCTCCAATAACAGCGGCCGTTTATATATTAGTCTATCAGCTAGCTCATGAAAAAAAAATTGCTGGACAGCACTTTTTTCTTCCAAATCTGTTCAGTTACAATAGACCTTTAATTTTTCGGATGTTATACTTTACGGAATCTGCCGAAAATAGGTACATGTACAGCAAGGGGCTCTTTAAGGGTACTTAACTATTAATAAAAGCCTTATAGACACATTTTTTTTCATTAAAGATCATAGTCTACCCTCATTTAGGTATGCTGCTTTATTATACCCCCACTCTATAGAGAGGGGTATACTGCATTCACGTTGTCCGTCCGTTCGTCCGTGCGTCCGTTCGTATGCAGCCTCTATATGGTTAGTTGTAAGGAACGTCCTATTTTGAGTCCTGTCCGATGTGTACTTCCTGTTTGACAAAATGAGGACTTTGTCACGAAATGTAGTGAAAATATGAATTTTTTTCGTCGCATTTTTCTCAGCTTCTACCAGAGGGATTGATTTTAAAATTGGTATGCAGACTATATGGTTAGTTGTAAGGAACGTCCTATTTTGAGTCCTGTCGGACGTGTACTTCCTGTTTAACAAAATGTGGACTTTCTCACGAAATGTAGTGAAAACATGAATTTTTTGTCACATTTTTCTCAGCTTCTGCAAGAGGGATTGATTTCAAAATTGGTATGCTGCCTTTATATGGTTAGTTATAAGGAACGTCCTTAATTTGAGTCCTATCGGATGCATACTTCCTGTTTGGCGGAATGTGGACTTTGTTACGAACTGTAGTGAAAACATTAATTTTTCGTCACATTTTTCTCAGCTTCTACCAGAGGGATTGATTTCAAAATTGGTATGCAGCCTTTATATGGTTAGTTATAAGGAACGTCATATTTTGAGTCTTATCGGATGCGTTCTTACTGTTTGGCGGATTGTGGACTTTGTTACGAACTGTAGTGAAAACATGATTTTTTGTCGCATTTTTCTCAGCTTCTACAAGAGGGATTGATTTCAGAATTGGTACGCAGCCTTTATCATTTAGTTTTGTCTTCGTTCGTGATGTTTGTGGTACCGATTTGTCATTTTTTAATGTTTGACTACTAAAGTTATTTAAAAAAAAAAAATTTTACCATAGTACTGTATGAGAGTTAGGGAAGTTTCATGTACCATAGATTTTTGATTGGTTATGTCTTGGGGTTAGAAAATGACATTAACCAATCAGCTACCAAATGAATCCTACAAAAACATATTTGCCATTTAACAGTGTGACGAGTGCTGCTAACAGAGTAGGACATGCTTACACTTCCGGAGCACCTGATGTCACTCTCAGTTTCATTGGATTTCACACTGTAAGTGCCTTGGTTTTGAATTATTATTTTTATTTCTGTGCTTTGTAGCTGTCTAACGGACTTTTCACTGGCAGTGTGACGGCTGCCACGCGTGGAGCAGATCATGCTTACCCCATCCGGAGCACCTGATGATACCTCAGTTTTTACAGGGGTTCACACTGCTAGTGCTTTAGTTTTGTATCGTTCTTGTTCATTTTTGTTTATTTGTTTTGTCTTTGTCATGCTGTCTCAATTCGTGTTGCTGTGAATTGCCGTGATTTTGGATTTATCCCTTTCCTCGTTCTTGCTTCGGTATTCGTTTGCCGATGTATTGTAGATGTCACTCCTTTCAGTGTTCCTTCGGTATTCTATTTCCGTCGCTTGAGGAGAAAGCGGGTTAACATTTGCCTCTTAAGCACGATTTCATTTTGATGCTTGTAAATTAGCTCTAAAAATATGTTTATGTCAGCCCTCCGTTGGAACTTAAACAAGTGTCTATAGACAACAACGCGAACGACAACGACGGAGACGACAGTGCCGTATCATTATACGACCTCAATTTTGCGGTCGTATAAAATGTACAATGATAGATACTAATGAAAAATTGTAAAAAAATATATCAAAATCAACATTGATATATCTGCAAAAACAAAATGTTTCAAAGTAAAAGGCGTCAAAAAGCAAACTAGTAGAAACTAACTTGATTGAAATCTATTTAAATAAAAAAAAACAATAAAAAAAATACATAACAACTATGAAATCATAACACAAAAACATCAAACTATAGAAACAAATCATCAAAAACCAACAGTAGAACGCTTTATTCTCATACAACAGAAATAAAATTCATTATTCAAAAGCCATTTGAAGACAGGTTAATAAAAAAATAACAGAAAAAAATTGATCACCAACAAACCACAACTTAAATCAACAATATCAATAACTCAGACATGACCATAGCAAAATATATCTACAAAAGCAGGAATAAAAATAGTCCTTTTCAAACGCGCCGGTTATTCCAACATGTGCATACAAACAATCGAACCTTTAACCATAGACGAGTAGAACAGGCCTTTTAATATATAAGTAATATGTCCATTGTAAGCCTTACTGGTCAACAAAATAACCTATTTAAACAATTCATCTAGCAACTTAATACAAAGAATGTGAGATAATGACTTTTTGAACTAATTACGATTAAACATATAAGACTTCTATTCTATATTCTGCAATTTTTTTCTATTGACATGTTTGTATCGAAGTAAGATTTAAGTTCCGGATTAATTATATCAATTTTTTATTACTCTAAATAGCTAAATATTATTTTCCCTGGTGCAATGAAAAATGTGATTTTTGCCGCGTATAATAGAAAAGAATTCACAATGGTTAATTAAATATCCGTCAAAATAGTCATATTTTGTCGTTAGAATTGTTGATGTGTTAAATTGATATTTGTTTGAAAATGATCAGTAAATAACCAATATAAACATGTTATTTTCATGATCCCGCCATTTATTTAATATACTATTAACACAATAGGGTCAAAGAATCAAATGGCCGGGTTGCGTTTTGGTGCTTCTAGCTATAAAGTGTTGTTTTTTAGGTTCCCTAATGGGTCTGTGAAAAACAGGGAAAAAATTTCAAAATTATTCCAAAAAAGGAGGTGCACATCTACAATATATATAGATCTAGAAACATTTTATGAGGTTTCAAAAAATGTAGGTTGAAAACTGTAGGAGGAGTTGATTTTACCAAATAGGTACCCTTTATTGTAAGTGTCGATAAAAAATGACTCGATAAAAAATGACTAAGTTCCAAAGTCCGTAAAAACAGAAAAAAATTTTCAAAATTATTCCAAAAAGGAAGGTGCACATCTACAATATATATAGAAACATTTGATGAAGTTTCAAAGATCTAGGTTGAAAACTGTAGGAGGAGTCGATTTCACAAAGTAGGTACCCTTTGTTGAAAACGTCGATAAAAAATGACTAAGTTCCAAAGTCCGTAAAAATAGGAAA
>MJUU01025188.1:84231-118021 GCA_002080025.1 Modiolus philippinarum
TAAAAATAGGAAAAAATTTTCAAAATAGTTCCAAAAAGGATGGTGCACATCTACAATATATATAGAAACATTTGATGAAGTTTCAAAGATCTAGGTTGAAAACTGTAGGAGGAGTTGATTTCACAAGATCAGTATCCCATTTTCCCCGCCCGCCCGCCCGCCCAGCCGCCCGCCCGCCCGACATTCACCATACTATAACCCGGATTTGCACTCCGTGCAACCCGGCCAAAAATGGAAAGAAAATGTTGTCTACTGGGGTATCATGCAAACTTTGAAAATAGAGGACTTTTCGTTTTCAGCTGATAGACTATATGCCTCGAAAATATTCTCTTATTTTCAGTACATGTATTTCTTTGTTTATTGTATTTATATCCTTATTTAGTAGTATTGAACAAAGTATTTGCATTATATTTCAGCAACACAGCCGCCTTTATCAGAGCAAAACAAAAATGTCACTAGATAGAGAATAAACAATGTTACGTCAAATACTTTGTTCAATATTATTACTCTCCATGAAGAAACATTTTTGTTTCATTGAGATTCTTATTTAGTAGAATAGTTTTTCAGCGTTGAATAATATCCCCGTCGTGGACCTCAAAATTTAACGCAGAAGGTATATGCGCATAATTTTTGTTGTTAAAATCGAAATGTATTTGACAAAAAGTCTTTTTGTTAAACAACGGCAGTAGAATTCCGAAGTCCAATTACAACGATGAAAACTAACGGTATGAACTCTCAAAGAGAGACATCGGGTGCTCCGGAAGGGTAAGCATGTCCTGCTCTATAGACAGCAACCGTCACACTGTCAGTGGGTGGAATAAGGGTAAAGTCAGAATCGGTAATGTCAAATCCGGGAAAATCTGTCAATTCATTTGTAGTTTTCTACAAATTATCATGCTGTTACTATCCGCTTTAATGTACTGGTTGTGTTTATATTTAAGGAAATGTCGATGTATAAGTTTGCGAATTGTTACACCCAATTCAATTTGTGACGTGGTCAGCATCATTTACATTACATCCCCATGGATGGAATCATCAATTTATCTGAATATAATTAATGCCAAATATAAAGAAGATTTTTTATCATCTTTCTATTGTTTGAAAATCATAATAAATTTATTATATTAAGACGAACTTGCTTTTATGTTTGTCAGCTTTTTGCATTTTTATAATTAATAAGCGTTTGCATTTAAATTCTCCTTTACTCACAGATGGCCCAGCATCAATATAAGAACATATGTAAAACATCCTATCTAGGGTTGACCTAAATTAGGCCAAAATAAGATGCGTGTTTTTCATTGTACATAAGTTTATCAAATCAGGATTATATATTCAGAATGCATATTTTAAGATATGAATTATGGCATGAATTATTTTTAATTGAATTGTTGAATAGCAGCTTGAAAGATTTGCTTAGAGAAATTGATGGATCAACATGCCTCGGATTTCAGACCATTTTATGGAGTGCGTATCCGGATCAGTGTCAGTGTTTCTCATCAAACGTATTTTATTTATCTAAATTGTGGAAAATTGTATTTTTCAGTAAGTGTTTGCTTGTCTAAATACGCACACACATATTTTTTCAACGTACGCTTTAATAAATGCTTTAAATGAGAGCCCGGTACCTTGCATCCATGTGGGAGACCGAGGAATAAAAAAAAAATCGCTAGGAACGAAAAATAAAAATTTGGCTTATCAAAATTATCCTTTTGATCATACATCTGTATTTTTTTTCACTAATATCAATGATGACAGCTTGATCTAAAAAAGGAATTAAGAATGTTCACTAGTCAATTTTAAAATAACAAGGATTTGAATTAAATGTGATTTTTTTTATTAGAAAATTGATAAAGAAGTAATTGAAGCAAAAAGAAAATTTAAGGTTACCGATAAAAGATTTGTGATATGAGTGTTTAAAAAAATCTCGAAACCGAACACCTCTGCAGTTTCCATAGTTTTAACATGAGCAATGTTTATACACTAAATAATACGAACTGAATAAGATTTTGAAAGAATGCAAAAATTATGGGGTCATCGGGCAAAAAGTTATTAAGCTTTTAAATGTATAAATCCAAAGAATTCCGAAAATCTGTCAAATACATAAATATGACCAGCAAACATCCTTAATTATTCTTAGCCGTTTCATATCTTTTGGATTTATCGAAATAACCTTGGGTTTGTTAATGGTGGGAACTAACCTTGGGTTTTGTTAATGGTGGGAACGTTGTCAAGATACCTTCTGTTGACTTGAAAATTGAGATCAAATCTATCTCTTGCTTTAATGATTCCATTTTGTTTGTTTTAGGAAGTTCCGTTCGTTACAGAAGATCCAAAATGAGAGGTGCATAATTTGTACCCATGGAAATATCAATGATCTGTTGATAAACATTCGTGCCAAAAGACGAATAAAAATGCCTAGCAAGAGATTCAGTAAGATTGAAAGGATATGGAGTAAATGCACATGAGACAAAATCTCTACCAAAACATGGCAGAACCAAGCAATAGAATAACGCTTTCATTGTTGCTCTTTATTTTTTAGATCACCATGAGGCCTTCAACAATGAGCTTTGCTCATACCTCATAGTACATGTAAGTTCATGACGGCCCGTAGCACCAGTTTGAGCGGAAGTTCATATTGTCACAACGTAACACCCATGTATTTTGTAGCCTATGAATTCGGGATCGTCAATAAAACATATGAAATCACTGGCAAAGTACTCTTACAATCACTGTCATCCGCTAGTGAACAATTACAACATAAAGACAAAAACAGGGCGCTAGTCGATTGTAAGAACACTTGGCATAATCGAAAGTAGTAACATGGACATGTGGGCACTCTAAACAGCTAGTCTGAATTACATTTGGAATTAAAAGAATAATAATAATAATGATAATAACAATAAAATGCTAAAATTTGAAAGTGTGATAGTCTATTTATTTGAGAAATTCTCTCAAAGTAAATACATCCTAATTGAAATATATAAACAGTATTGCCTTAATCATACCAAATGTCCAAAATGAGATTATTGTTAATATTTTGAGAGAAGAATTTTTTTGTTACAACAAATGAACTGAGGACCAGGAAATTTAGAAGACAATTCAATTATTTTACCAAATTTAGATGCAATCCATTATTGGGGAGTGATGAATAAAAAAAATAATTTAATACTGACTACTAGGCTGATATACACCAACCCAGTAGTCGTCACTTCGGTGCTGACCCGAAAACCGATTTTATTGAAATTTACAGTATCTAAATTTTACAAAACTTTGCTTAAAACTAAGGCGTATCTCAATCATGCATAGCTCTATCCTAAGTTGAATTTTGGCTCTTCAATTAAGATCCTTTTGGTTATTTGTTCTCTGTCAGCTTCTACACGTTTGTTCGGTTCATGGACTTCTAAATGTTTTGGTTTGATCTGCAGTGATGAGACATAAGTTGTCGAAATGTGCATATGCAGAAAATGAATTACAGTAATTTCGGTATTTTGTTATTTATTGCCACTTGGCTGATGCCACTGCTGTTAGACTGTTAGTCCTCGAGGGTATTCACCAACCCAGTAGTCAGTACTTCGGTGCTGACTCGAAAACCGATTTTATTGAAATTTTCAATATCTAAATTTTACAAAATTTTGTTTAAAACTAAAGAGTAACTCCCTCATGTATAGCTCTGTCCTTAGCTTAATTTTGACTTTTCAATTTAGAACTTTTTGTTTATTTGTTCTCTAAGCTTTTTCGATTTTTTCATCTAATATACTTCTAAATGTTTTGGTTTGATCTGCACTAATGAGACATAAGTATTATAAAATGCGCAAAAGTAGAAAATAAATTACAGTAACTTCGGTATTTTGTTATTTGTTACTTAAAACTGTAATAAGAAGAAACTGGAATTGTATTGATTGTGACCTATCTGAAACTCCAATAGATTGTTTAATCTCTTGAAGTTAATTAGGCCTTTTTTGGTATTTTATAAGCGACTTGTTTATATAAAAAGAGAATTGTTTGCTATTAAGGACTTCAAGATGAAGAACAACAATAAAAGCGTTGTTCCATTGCTGTGCTTTACCATGTATTTGTAGAGATTTTGTCTCATTTGCATTTACTCCATATTCCTTCATTGTTAATTGTTAATACACTGAAAATTTTCATGAAAATTGATTTACTTAGCCTAGTCGATTTTCGCTACATTAAATCAGTATTGTGTCCTGTTTCGGTACGAATATTGGAAAAAAAATATATATGAAAACCTTATAATTGTTTATTATTTCTCCCGAATATGGAATCACTATTCGACTGTGCGTATGGCTCGCAATAGTAACAAAAATGTGGTATACCAAAACTAGAGGTTTTCAAAATCGTTTATTCTGTTTATCGCTTATAATTCTCTCTTTTTTATTCAAATTTTCGGCGAAATACTATGTATACCGATCGGAAACCCTAGTTAACGTGCGGTATACCTGGTAGTTCGCACGAAAACCCCTAGTTTTCGCTCCAAATACTAGGTATACCGCATTTTTGTTACTATTGCGTGCCATAGCGGCGATTTATTTTAATGGCATGCGTAATGTGTTAATGTTTGACCTTACACCACTGTTTCATTCTTTTTTTACAAAGTAACATTACATTACTGCGAGTTTTAGAAACAGCTGAAGTCTTAGATTTCTATTACATTTTTGAGTCTTCTGTGCTTTTGTAAGCAATAAAGATCATTCCGCATTTATAATTAGATAGCAATGTTTTAATGAAATTACGAATACGGTTCTTTTCGGCAATTTTTTCTCTTATGTTTGGATTATAAGGTCAATTTCTTCTGTCTTACAGTGTTTCGGTGTTTCGATTCAAGAATGAAAATCGAAAACCAGCTTTTAGCATTGTAAATCCTTTGTATGTTTCGTGATTCTAGTGTGTCTAATTATCTATCTTTTTATGCATCTTTCAAACACACGTCTTGTAATCGAACTTGTTCTGTCTTTTTCCGTTTTTTATGCGTTTTGAGGTGGAGAATGTGTTCTGTATTATATCTATTATCTTTATAATGACATTTCGCATCATACATCATTGTTGGGGCCTTTTCACTAATTTCAAAGAATTTTCTTGCTAAGTGCTCTGCTTCACTGGAACCTCTTATTGAGTTTTTAAAGATTTGAAGTCTATTTCCTAGAAAGGATGATTCTTGATAGTGTGTGTCTGTGCTGTGATGTGACTTCTTCTATCCAGGCTTTCATTAATGTCCGAGACAGCTATTTGCATTGTAATTTGCATTGTACCGACAGCAGTAGGCAGTTGTTATTATAAATTTCTTCGTCTTTCTGTTTAAAAAATATTTTGGAGTCCTCGATTTGGTCAAACAAAATAAAATTAAAGAGACTAGATCCCTTAATTACTCATACAGATATATTGATGATGTTTTGTCGAGTAATAATAGTAACTTGCCATTAATTTATCCCCCAGAACTTGAAATAAAGGAGACTACAGACACTGACCATTCTGTTTCGTTTTTAGATTTACTTTTGGAGTTTGACGACAGTGGCAAATTCTAACACACCTGAAACTGTCGCTGAAGCTTTTGCGAAATACTTTGCTGACACATCAAAACCTAGTGACAATGATGATTTCGACGGTAACATAAAGGACTATATTGACAATACTTACGACATGATTATAAACAATAACTCGATCGCTGAAAGATATTTACCAGGTGGTATAATTTCGGAAACAGAAATTAAAGACGTTTTTAAATCGTTAAAACGACGCAAAGCTAGTGGACACGATAAGATTCAGAACGAGCATTTGCTATATGGAGGTGATATTGTGATACCATGTTTGACAGAGTTATTCAATCGTATCATTAAATGTTGTTATATCCCAGCTAGCTGGAAACTAGGACTTGTAGTGCCATTTTATAAGGGTAACAGTAAGCCGAAAACCTCGCCCGAGAGCTATCGTCCTATAAGTCTCCTTCCATGCATTTTTAAAATATTTGAACACGTAATAAAATCTAGATTGACTTTACATGTTTTAGATTCTGATACATTTCCTAATAAACAACAGCAAGGACTTCAAAGGTACCTTGGTTGTCTTAATGCTTCATTCAATCTTCATGAAACGATTTTTCATAACATAGAATGTCAAAGTAAGGTATATGTCGCCTTTCTAGATAGCCGAAAGGCATTTGACGTCGTATGGAGACGTGGTTTAATGGTAAAATTGCACAATTTAGGTGCAACAGGGCAAATTTGGCGCATAATAAATGATTGTTATTTAGACACAAAAAGTGCTGTAATAGTAAATCAATGTCAGTCAAATTATTTTAATGTATATGAAGGCATACGTCAGGGTGGTGTTTTATCTAGTTTGTTATACCTGATATTTATAAATGATCTTCTATGTTCTCTTGAAAATACAAACAGAAACACTGGTGTCCTTAACATTACTAATTGTGCCACCTGTTTAGCAGACGATATAGCGTGTATCAGCACATCTCCTATGCAACTACAATGTATGCTTGATTTATGTTTTGCTTATTCAAAAAAATGGCGTTTTCGCTTTAATGCAAATAAATCATGTGTTTTACAATTTTCTGCTCATTCAAATGAGCCCGACTTAAATTTTCCATGGTGTATTGGTGAAGATCTTATTCCTACTTCTGACAGTTACACACATCTAGGTATTGATATGCATTCTCAATTTAAGTCCATTGATCGAACTCTTACTGCTTGTAAAAAAGGAAAGAATGCTTACTTTGCATTAAATGGTATATCGTCGAATACAACGAACCCAACTGTATTGTTTAAACTGTATAAAACTGTCGTTCTTCCGTCTGTTCTGTATGGATGTGAAATGTGGACAAGTTTAAGGACTGCGGACTTGTCAGTTTTAAACAAATTTCAGCATTTTATTGTTAAACATGTTTTGAGACTTCATACGATGACCAGGTCGGATATATGTCAAAGTATGGCAGGACTTTATACAATTGATTCTTATATTGATAAAAAAAGTTGCTCTTTTTGCAAAAACTGTGTACGATGGACGATTGTTATTTATCGAAGAAAATATTTGTGACAAGGCTTTTCACAATATTAATTGACAATGATCACAGACATTTTGGATTTATTCCAGATATAATTGACATTCTTTCAAAGTATGATCTTGGTCAGTATCTAAGGGACTACATTACAGAAGGTAACTTTCCACCGAAAATCGCATGGAAATCTATTATTAAAAAGGCAATCGACGAAAAACATAACTCTGATTGGCAATGCCGATTGAATAATGACGATGACTTTTCCCGTTTTCCCGTTTTCGGAACTTGCATGCAAAAATACAAGTTGCACCATTCTGGACTCACTCAAAGACTAGTGAAGTATGGAGATTATATTTCATTACAAAGTTATGGTCCGAAATTCCAAATTTAATAAATGGTGAATGTTCATTTTGCAGTAGACAATTTAATGATGTGTATGTACATGCATGCTGTAGTTGTCCGTCAACCATGCATCTTCAAAATTCATGGATTGAAAATAATCCTCTTGATTTATATGTAGAACTAAGTCAGAAAGATGAAGAACAACTTTTTCAGACTCTTCTAGGAAAAATTCCCCACTCAATGTCCGAAAATGACGACATCCCTAATTTTGTGAAATTGTGTCATGTTCATATCGTACAATGTCTTGCTGAATACAACAGACTTGCGGCGTGATGTGCTGATACACGCAAATCTTCTTATAAACTCCACTGTATATACCTTATATATACATATAAATATATATATAGACATATATAAAATATCCCTTTTTTTGATTGCTTGTAATTTTCATATGTATTTTTATATGCACATTTCTCTTTAACTTTCAATTTTGTACTTGTAAAATGTTCATTTAATCTCTTGTAAAGAGGAAATAAAGATATGAATGAATGAATGAATGAATGAAGGATAGTAATATTCCGTCTTCCCCATCGTATGGAGTATATATTTCTCAATTAATCCGTTACGCTAGAGCATGTAGTCACTATCAAGATTTTTTGAAACGACACGGATGTTTAATTCGTAAACTTTTAAATCAGGGCTTCGAGAAATGCATATTAATAGTTTTTCTGAAGAAATTTATTGGACGATATCCAGATTTGATTGATAAATATTCAATTCCTATTTCCAATTTTATTGAAGACGGTTTTGTTTAAGATTTGGCTTCTTCCTTGATGTTTCTCTTTTTGCCACTTAAGTGTGATTTGTGCACCGAGCGACAAAAACATTTTACCTTGTACATCGTACGACAAAAACAATTTTACCTATGTGAGAAAAATTCTGGGTTTTGACAGGAGGCACACCACTAATTCGGCCCCCCATTGACTCGTATGTTAAATTCCGGGATTTCAAAAATTCACATAATATAGAAATGAATTTTCCCAGGTGCGGGAACTTGTTATTCCGTTAACAGATCACCAACACGATAAAATAAATACATTTAAACCATATGTTGTATGTCAAATAAGAAAATAAAGTTGAATTGAAACGTTCCGGTTAATTTTGTACATAGTCGCAACAGAGAATTTTCGGTATTTGGTCGTATTTCATTCGATCCGTTCTAGCTTGTTACGGAACTTAATTATGTTTTTTCAACTGTTCTTTGCTCTCCGTCATTCACCCAGAAATATTCTATGATCTTGCTGATTATAACATGTATCAATTGGCTGGAGTCACTATAAATTGAAAGGCACAATTTTTTATAGTAATATTTTCGAGGTCTGTCAAACATTAGCGTATTGAAATAGTGTAGTGCCCCCTGACAATATTATGGCTTTGACATTAAACACAATCTGGGCACACATAAGCTATAGTTAGTCGTCATATCAGCGGGAGGTTGATGCATCATTAAACCTGGTTTAACCCACCATTTTATTTATAAAATGCCCGTTCCAAGTCGGGAATATGACGGCTTGCCAAAAATGTTCTGTGTCGAATTGTGTTTCCCTGATTCAGTCGAATGTTATACGGATATTCCTTACTGGTCTCTTCCTTTGATCGATTCGAACTTTTGTTGTCACTTTTATTTTTCACCTGATTTGTCTATTTGTCTTATTGACAACACTGTTCGGTAATTTTGTTATTCTCCCCATTGTAGTGTATATTTTGAGAATTTTCTTATGTTCATTTACAAATAATACATTGTATTTTAACAGTGTCTATTTCAAAAATGTTTTGCTTAATGCATCAAAAACACACGAGACATTTCAATAAGTTGTCGAAATGCGAATATGCAGAAAGTAAATTCACAGTAACTTTGGTATTTAGTTATTTCAACAGAATGTGAAATCTTATTATAATCTTACATGTTAATTTCTTGTTTGGCGATATAACTTATTACCGTAATAAAGGTTTTTTTGTCATTTGCGATATCATTTCCCTAATGGCAACTGACGAATGTAACTATCAAACGCTCACCATGGTAAGCGCAAATGATCTCGCTCCTAAGAGAGGCTATGTGGACATGTCAGTTTAATTTCTCTTAATTTTATCGGTTACATCGATATTTATATACGAATATCGATAAACACAGCTTCCTGATTTGCTTATTTATTCACATTAGTTAATGGAGGTAATAGAATTGCCAAACAGCCAAAGTTTAAAAATCAAAAGGATCAAGTAGATGGAAAACCACTGAAGAAATTGTCGACCATAATGGTCCTTAACTGGTACAGGCATTTCAAAAGAAATGATTAGTTAAACGGGTTTTATGGCGCGCCCAACTACGCTCTCCGTTGAAAAGTATCCGGCAGAAACTCAACAGTAATGAATTACTTTTGGCATGTCGTAAGACAGTGAAATGTTCATATCAGTATCCTTCAACCACTTAAGTTCGCCAGTCACATAAGTTCGTCATCCATCTTTGTTTACATATCGTAAGCATGCGGAAGTGGAATGACGTCATCGGATAGCTGGGCCGCGTTCTATTTTTACTGAAGAACAACGTGTGTTAACCAAATCAAAACATGAGGATGAAACCGGAAAATTCTACAAAAATATATAAAAAGTTGGACCCAATCATTGAATTTACACCAAAACTTGCAAAACATGCTTCTGAGCCTGTATACCGGTTTGCTTACAATTCAAGGAAAACATCAGATGACCTACATAATAGTTTTAGGAAAGCCTATTACTAAAATCGTTTAAACAAAAAATGTTAATTTCTTACTCTTTTCACAACGAAATCGTTGAAAGAACGGGAAATTGTGTCCAAAATATTCCATTATTCACTTAATTGATAGACAGGTGCTTGCAATATATTCTACAAAGTATGTTAAAGATGGCATAACTTCCTTAATCCTGGACCGATTTTGAGAGTCTATGGCTCAAAATATAGCTGCGTGGTTACTCCTGAACAATATTACACTGTATATTGCCTTCCACAGATGTCTTTCCAACAAAATCAAAGTAATTGTAATATGAATATATAAAATAAAAATCAAGCACACAATTGTTGACCGGTGTACAATTCAGTACATAGATGTTTTATTATCATATCACTTAGCTCCATGTGGGCATGTTGCAGTACAGACAATGTTGCAATACAGACAACGGGTGATGAGACACAAAAACAAAATTTTGCGAAGTTGATAATTGAAATTTTGCTGAAGTGAGCATGGTCAATTCTGTAAACATTCATCAAGTTGCAATATGACATATGTAAAAAATATTTATCCAAGTCATATGTGTCCAGAGCTCACACCAGTTAAATGTAGCATGATGTGGTAGCCACGTGGCAGTAGAAACCATTGATTACAAAAAATATGAATTATTCTCAATAAAGTCAGAAAATTGTATCAACTTCTAATTATTTTATTGTATTAGTTAAAATTTACATTTTCCATTTGTCAGACATTTTTGGAACTAGGGTATATATTTTGTTTCAGGCTAACCCTGCTCACCTTAGACATGATAAGAAATAACAAAATACCGAAGTTACTGTTAATTCATTTTCTGCGTATGCGCATTTCGACAAATTATGTCTTGTCTCATCAGTGCAGATCAAACCCAAATATTTGGAAGTCCATTTACCGAAAATATGTAAATCTGATAGGGAAAAAATTACCAAAAGGATCTAAATAGAAAAGCCAAAATTCAGCTAAAGACAGAGCTATGCACGAGGGAGATACTTCTTAGTTTTAAGCAAAATTTGGCAAAATTTAGATATTGCAAGTTTCAATACAGTCGGTTTTCGGGTCAGCACCGAAGTACTCACTAATGTGTTGGTGAATACCCTCGGAGACTAACAGTCCAACAGCAGTGGCATCGGAGCAGTGGCAATAAATAACAAAATACTAAAGTTACTAATAATGCATTTTCTGCATATGCGCATTTCGACAACTTATGTCTCATCAGTGCAGATCAAACCCAAATATTTGGAAGTCCATTTACCGAAAATATGTAAAATCTGATAGACAAAAATAGCCAAAAGAATCTAAATAGAAAAGCCAAAATTCAGCTAAGGACAGAGCTATACACGAGGGAGATACTTCTTAGTTTTAAGCAAAATTTTGCAAAATATCGTTTGTATAGCCAAACTTTACTAACAAATGCCTACTTAACTGTTATCATCAAATAAATGTCACAAAAGAGGGCCTCAATACAATTTAATATCTCCAGAACAAATCTATGTGATAGGATAGCTTGAAGGATTGACGCAGAATGTGTAACAACAAGAAGGGCACCAATATTTACTTTAGATGAAGAGGAAAGAATTGCTGAATACCGTATATCGGGTTATTTTCGCGTCGGCTTTTGTTCGCGATTTCGGTGTAAAACAGGCCAGTGAAATATTCGCCGAGTTTATAATTCGCGTTTTATACTCAATCTAATGCATTTGAATTGGCAGAGAAATTTACACGGAGGCTAAAATTCGCGTATGATTACCAACCGTGAACATAGCGAAAATTAGACACACGCGGAAAAATCCCGATATACGGTATATTAAAGTTATGTCATCTTATGGATATGGTTATACTAGGCAGGAACTAACAGATCTTGGTACTGATCTTGCTCACACTCTCAACAAATAGAATCCAAACGAGGAAAGTCTCTTAGATGGTTTGAGGGCTTCATGAAAAGATGGCCAGTAGTCAATGTTACCGAACCAATGAGTCTTGAAATACAAAGAGCTAAATGTGGGTCTTTTGCTGACTTGGAGAGCTACTTTACGAGTCAAGCAGATGTTATTAGGAAATACAATCTTCCTAACAAGCCTCACTTAATTTTAAATGCGGATGAAAAAGGAATTATAATAGATTATAAAACACCAAATGTTGTTTCGTGTTCACAATGCACCACATCAGCAGAAGTTTTAGGGAGATCCAGTACAACTATCTTAAGCTGTGGAAATGTTGCCCATTTTGCTTAGCCCCCTTAATTCGTTTTTTAGAGTAAGAGAATGGTGGATGGTTTGATGAGTGGTGCTACACCAGTCGTAGATTGTACACTTTCTGAAACTGGATGGTCAAATACCAAAATTCAAACAATATCTGTCAGACCATTTTCTTGAGAACATACTAGTACATGGGAGACACAATGATCCAGTAATACTTCTTTTAGATGGCAATAAATCATAGGTAGCAGTTGGCATCACAGAATGGGCACAGGAAAGAAATATCATTGCGTATTCTACCTGCACATACCTCTCATATATTGAAGCCACTTGATGTTGGTTGTTACGGTCCGTTACAACGTAACTATGACAAAGATTGTCATAAAACCATCCACAATAATCATTCCGTTATTACTAGGTATAAAGTCTATGAACCAGCCTGCAGAGCATACCAGAGAGCTCTTTGTCATAAAAACTGGTATATATCCCTTTAGCAAAGATGTCATTAACAGAGTTTATTAAAACCTTCTGAAGATTTTACCACATTAGCAATTACTGAGACAAATAAACAAAACCCATCTTATTCTGACGAGACACAACAGAATATAACTGAACATGGAGATCCTGAAATGGAAGTTAGTTGACGAAACAGAAGTCCAGCATGAAATTGCAACTGTTGTAGAGGATGTTCACGATAATCAAGTCCCTAATTTCTTTGAAGACAGAGTTCAAAAGCTAAAAAACAACGGCAGTAGAATACCGAAGGAACAAAGAGGGAAATCCACAAAAATCCAAAGACATGGCCAAAACGAGAACACAGAAAACAAAGGCGCCAGACACAAAACAATGACATTAGACAGACAAAAAGCACAGAAACAGAAATCACAACATTCAAAATAAAGGCACTCACAGTCTGAACTACGGTGAAACTGAGAGTGACATCAGGTGCTCCGGAAGGGTAAGCATGTCCTGCTCTGTTAACAGCACCCGTTCACATATCAAAAAAGATCAAATCGGGAAAAATGGTAAAAAGGAAAGGAACACACTTGGTAAAATGGTATCGGGAATGCCAATAACAGAGATAGGCTTAACAGAGAAAGTAAAAATGCATGTTTAAAACCAAGAATAAACTGGTTAGGGGATAAATAAATTGAACGGTAAGTAAAATTGAAATGAAAAAAAAAACAAAAAACAAAAGACCACCAATCACAGAAAGCTGGGCCAAGTCACATATATGTAAGCGACTTTGATACAGATATGGAAACAGATGATGAAACAATAGCAGAATCTGAAAAATGTTGTCTGTAGGCAGAATAAGGGATGGCATAGGACTAGAATTTACAAAGAGGATTCAATTTGATAATCAGGATTGCAAACAGGATTGCAAACACTGGACACATCTGAAACATTAAAAAAATACTGAGATCTGTAAGGAGGGACACTAAGTTTTTCTGTGTTGACATTCGTTGGCATTGACTTTTTTTGCCGTTAAAGTTTCTTGTTTTTCGTTTTTTGAACATATAGATAAAATATAATGTGCTTGGCCTCGCCCGCTTGACGTCATCACTATTTACATACGGGTGGCGAACTTATGTGACTGCCTGCATGAACATGAAGGTGATTTCCGGTAAGTAAGAGTTACTTGTTCTTGTTACTTTTAAGTAAGCTTATACAGATATATTTTATGTCAGAATTAATAGTGAATCTTTTATACGTCTGTTAATTTTTTTTTTAAATTATCAGCGATTGAAGAAAAAAGTGCATGAGTAGAAAGATCGTAATGGTGGCGAACCTGGGTGACGCCATGATACTTAGTAAAATGCAAACATTTAAATGTGTCTGTTTCAACATGGAAATGGTTTATGTTCTATAAAAATATACTACATTTAAAACATTTCAAATGAACTATTTATGTCAGAGCACAGATCAGCAAACGACCCTCACTATGTCTAACAGATTAAATATGAAAATTCTAAAATAGCTGGTAAAATCAACAAACATTTTGGGCTCATTTTTACATATATTCCACGTGATATTTTCACGACATTTCTAAAATTACTCTATACCTTATGAGATATCGTATCGAAATGCATTGTATCTTATCTTCGTATCGCGATATGTATCGTATCTGACAGTAATAGTGAATTATTTCATCAATCACTCAAGTGTCCTTACGACATTAATATAATACACTTAATTTGGGAGACTAATCGTCATACAGCTTCATAAATTCCAGTTTTTCCTATGACAGTACATAATACCATTGATGTATGTGAAGTATTATACTACAGAGGGCTAATCCGAGCGCAGCATGATACGACCGCAGCATGTCGATCCCTGTAATTTGAAAAGTGTACATTAAAAGTGAATGGAGACACAGTTAAGAGCTTGCCACAGTACCTAGTTGGACACAAACTAGGGGACATAAAAATTAGTCCCTTTGATCCATGAAAGCTTGGAACTGTATGAGTTATGCTAAATCTGTTGACATACTACTAACAGCTCGTAGATGAATCCATAGAAAAAAAATCCCATCGAAATGTGATTTAAAATAAATATTTTATATATTTTGAAAAATTACAATTTTGGCCCCTTGGACCCCTTAAAGAGCAAAAACGGTAAGAAATACAACACAATTGTTGACATATCTCCGAAAGCTTACAACAAGGGGAACCCAAAGAAAAAAATCCCATTAAAATCCAAGGAAAAGTAAAGGTTGAAAAAATGCAATTTTGGCCCCCTTGACTTCTTACATCTCGGAAATGGTAAGATATACCACAAATCTGTTGACATTCTACTGAACGCTTATAACAATAGGAATCCAAAGAAAATACTCCCATCAAAATCCGAAAAAAAAAATGAAAATTTAAGTTGATATGCACATTGCAATTTTGGCCCCTTCTGGCCCTCATAGCTCTGAAAGAAAACAAGTTATCAAAAATCTAATGATTATGCGCTATGTTAGTTTTTCATAAGGAACCCGCTGAAAAAAAAACTGCATCAAAATCGGGCAAAATTTAGTAATTAATATTTATGAGATTCGCCCCTTTTGTGTCCTATTTATTTCGCGAAGCATACATCTTACATGAAATCCGTTGACATACTCCATATTGGAAATTTCCTAAGAAGCACAAAGAAAGAAACTTCATCAAAATATGACAAATAATAATAATAATAATTTTGCAGTCCAATATATGAAAACACCTAATTTGTCCCTTTTTGGCACTTTTTAAAAAAGGGGGCTACAAAAACAAAAACCAATCCCAGCTTTCCTTTTGTGCCAAGAAACATTGTGGTAAAATTTGGTAAGGATTGATGAACTGGAACTAAAGTTATTTCCCCAAAACAAAAGTGTAGACAGACAACGACAGCATCATACCATTACACTACCTCAAAATTTTTGCGGTCGCATAAAAGGTTAAACCGTTGGCCCAGGTGGCGCTTTACTGTCAAACCTTAACACATGTTGTACCACTTGATAATGACCAATTACTAAAACTAAGATATACCTTCTAATCAGAAAGAGGTCAATTTATTGGACTACTGAAGACCAGAAAAAAAAAACCAAAGCAAAAATGACAAACAAAATATCTTCGTAACGAACTTAATTGATCTCTGATGAATATATGTCAATGAAAAACATTATCAGATACATTTGTATAATGAGAATCATGCTACACGTATTGACCTTCTAATGCATTCTTTTTGTCCTTTGAGCGAATTATATTTTCAGATGAAAGTTGTTGACGATTATTTCGTTCCCATGAATTTAAACGTTTCATATAGTGTGTAGTATGTTGTGTTCTCTCATATTCACTCGTTGCTGTCCATGATGTGAGACACGGAAAAATAATTTTGCGAAGTTGCTGTCTGAACTTTTGCCCAGTTACAAAATACAATATAAAGTTAATGGTATGGTTCGTATACATCAATAATTCAGCTATCGTTTTAATTAAAGTGAATGTAGAATTTTCTTCCTGTGTGTGGCTATTTTTATTCCAGAACACGGTTGCTATCATCATAATATTCATGGGAAGTGTCAAAAACAGAAAAGAAAAAGACAGTGCCAACAACATCACTGTCAATTTGCTATTGGTCCTACTTTCTATTTTCTTTCTTTTTGAGGATAGTAACAAACCTTCTCGTTTCTTACGGGCCGTGCAAACTGTGCTTATGATGACGAAATTCACTGTGCTTATAATAACAAAAGGAGCAAAGGAGTAAATAATTGCATCAACCCAAGGCCAGACATTGTTTATGAGGTGTGAATATGTTGGCGAGGGGGCACATGTTTGTTTATTGAAAGTTTCTGTGCTGTTTGATGACTGGAGATTCATTGACCATAAAAAATGCGAATTTACTGACGCTATTGCAGTCAATACACCTATAACTGACAGTTTTGTTCGTCTTGGTGTACAAATAACGGACGTCTTCAAAGGCATCTGAACTGCTATCAAACGTTCTAATGTCACGGCAATTATCAGCCAGACGCTTGCATCGCTACTGAAAAATCCTATAAAGACGAATATTTTACATAGCCAGTCTGCTTGATCTTGTATAAGCATTCCAGTCAGCTGCTTAATCCAAACCTGAAGTAATCCTGTCATTAAAAGGAGCAAGTCCATGACGGCAAGAACATACAAATAATGATAGGTAGACACACGGTGTGAATTTTTAACCAATACAATAAAGGCCAAAATATTACCGATTGTTCCTAATATTAGTAACAGAGGTGGAATATATAATAACAATACATCGTCGATCATTTGTGTTTGATGGTTGTCCTTGTCCGTGTCATTTTCTGAAAGATATCTTTCTAGGAATTTTATAAGGATCCTTCTGTCATCTTCATTCTCTATCCAAGTATGATTCAAGAGATTCAGCAAATAAGTTGTCTGCTCACCTGAGTCTATATACGTTTGTAATAATGTTGTAAGATTTAACATAGTATCCCTGAAAAAGAAGACAATGCTTAGTATATAAATTCGCAAATGAGTATTGAAACAACAACCAAAATTACATATCCAGAATAAACAGCAATATAAGGATCACATACAGAAAGAGAACGTAAAGGACGAAAGCGAACCAAACAGAACAAAATACAAACAAGACCTAATATTATACAAAAATAGCCTTTGTATAGGTCAATATGATTATATATCGACCTGAGAGATGCATATTGAACGACAACGAAGCTTTGTCGATAATAACTAACAAAATACCGAAGTTACTGTGAATTTAGTTTCTGCATAGGCGCATTTCATTCCTTATGTCTCTTCAGTGCATATCTACATGTAATCAAAACATTTGGAAGTTCATAAATCAAAAAATGTGTTAAAAGTGACAGAGAACAAATTACTAATAGGATCTGAAAAGGAAAGGACAGAGCTATTAATACGGGAGATTCTCCTAAGGTTTTAATTAAATTTTCTAAAATGTAGATATTACAAGTTTGATGATAAAATCGGTTTTCGGTCCATGCACCGAAGTACTGGCTACTAGGTTGATGAATTCCCCGGGGCACTGACAGTCAACCAGCAATGGTATAGGCCAAGTGGTAATAAATAACAGTATGCCGAAGTTACTTTGAATTTTGCCCCTGCATATCTGCATTTCGACAACTTATCTTTCTTCAGTGCATATTAAATCAAAACATTTGGAAATTCATAAACCAAAATATGTGTTAAAACTGATAGTGAATTTACCAACAAGATCTAAAGTGGGAAACATATATGAGCTAAGGACAGAGCTATGCATGAGGGAGATACTCCTTAGGTTTTAATAAAGATTCTTGTGTAAGAAATTCTCTAGAACCCAAATCTTATTCGATTTCCGTGAAATTTTCTCCGTTAGATAAAGTTTGATATACAGTTTATTCTAATAATTTTGGAATAATTTTATGACTTGAAACTTCGAAATTATGACGATTTAAACGCAAACCAAACATACTGAAGTCAAAATCTACTATATATCCATTGTAAATTGTGACGTCAGAAAATTCATTTTTTATATAAATTATGAAAAGTAGGAAACTAATGAATTTCAAATGATTTGTAAATTACAGACAGAAACTGCATATCAACCCCTTTTAACAGTGAAAATTTCATGAACATCAGATAAGAAATTAGTTCTACAGAATTTTTTTAACATGTACCGTTTTTACATGAAATGCATGTAGGTAAATTGAAAAGTTGACTCATTTTTGGCACCAGGATACTATTAATTGGAACATTAAAATATTGCCTATATATATTTAGTGATCCGAAAGGTGATAAGAATAGTGTATTTTTGCTTGTTGTTAGGTGTACTTGCTTTATGTCATTTTGGCGGAATGTCTCTGATTGTGCGTTTGTAAACACAGTTTCCTTTATAGCACTCAAAACCAAACGAATTTGTCTCAGAATCTAGATTAGTGTTGCATTGAACAGTAAAACAGTCAAACAGAATGGTGTAAAGCCATAAATTAATGACGCTAATACAACATCATTTATATTTTTTTGCCAACCATCAGTTACAAAAATGCAAGTTTCACTTGGAGGCAAAATCTCGAAATGGCTGAAAAACTTTCTTGTATGTCATATATCTGATAAACTGAAACATTGTTCCTTCAAAAGGAAAGTAGATCAGTCATTTTGATTTTATATATTTATGTATGCAAATTACTCTGTAGCATTATATATGTCTCCATCAACCATTTAATATAAATGAACTATACGGTGGATAATATTTTTCCGTGCATTAAATAAATACAGACATTTAGAATAAAAGATACTTCCATTAATACATGTGTATAATGACCATAATTGACACGATTGATGCTCTGATGAAGTAAGACATTTCTGACAAAATTTAGAATTTACCATCATTTTCAGTTGCACTGCACTAAGTGCAATCTCATTTATGAATAATATCGACAATGAAATAGTATAAAATGGCCTTTAATATATAAACAATTGCATATAGTAAATGCACATGTGAAAAGTCTACAAATTCATGGTAAAACCAAGCAAGCAACGGAACAACGCTTTTATTGTTGGTCTTCATCTTGAAGTCACCATGAGGCTTTCAACAATGAGCTTTGCTCGTACCTCTTTGTAACTTCAAGGCTGTCCCAGGTTTGAGCAGAAATCATTGCTAGAGGTCGAGTATTCCTACATCCATGTCTTGTTTACACATTAGATGCGGGATCATCAACAAACATAAAATTAAAGTCTTCTTACAATTATTGTCATCCGTTTCCCAACAAAAATACTAATTGTTGCAAAGCTCATTGTTGAAGGCCTCATGGTGACTTCAAGATGAAGAAAAACAATACATTCGTTATTCCTTTGCTTTTTTACCATTTGTGTCTATTTACTCCATATCCTTTCTTTAATTGCTTACTTAATAAAGGACAATTAAAACATATTAACTACCGCAAGATACGCAACGAGTCAATCGTCAGAAAACTCCACATAATAAAATTAATAAAATCATCCGATCCGTTGGTCAGAATAACATTTTGAAATTGCAAAAATGAGATGCTAAATTTGAAGTATGCTAGTGCATTTATACGAGAAATTATCATCAGCACAATAACATAATAACTGAAATGTATAGTGAGCATAAATTATGAACTATTTACTTACACTTTGTCTGATAACAAGTAAGCAACACTGCATGTACTTTATTCTGGTGCTTGTCATAAATCTACAAAATAGAAACAAAAATACATGTTTTGTCTTTTCGAACATTAAGTGCTACATTTGTACAAATGTTTAACTGGTTGTTTTTATAGTGTTTGTTCTCGTATTACATCTTGAAGCCATAAACATAAGTGTCTATCCAATGTCGGAGAATATCTGTGGATTGTTTCTTAGAACAAAAAAATAAAGAAAGCTTCTCTCTGTTTATACTTTATGCCATCAAGTGAAATAACTTATTAATATTGATACAGAATGCCATTCCTGGTATTAAAATCTGCAGACACTCTAAGTTAACAATGAAGGGATTTGCAGTAAATGCAAATGAAACAAAATTTCTACAAATACATGGTAAAACCAAGCAATGGAACAACGCTTTTATTGTTGTAATTAATCTTGAAGTCACTGTGTATACTCCACAAAGAATATTCACTTCTGAAAACATTTTAGTTGTAGATAAAATAACCATTTGGAGAGTTTATTTTAATTATAAAATGACAGTCAAACTATGAAGCTTAACAGGGTGACAAAGATAGAAGGTGCATTAGTTCTTTATAATTTAAAAAAAAATCCGTCTCTCAACAAATATTGGTATTTTTTCATGTACTCACACTCTGAAAATCGGGTTATTTCGATGGCTACACCCATATTTTTAACAATAGAGTTGAGATTATAAACTATTGCCATTTAAATGCCCCAAGAAGAAGAGCAGGAGAGGATGAGTATACAATCTCATCAATACTCTAAAAAAGAGAATTGCATTTTTACATTTAGTTCTAAAGGGTCAAAATATTTTTTCATAATATTTTTTTAAGTTTCAAACAATAGTATGAAATTGTCAAAATTATCAACATTAAATTTTCCAGCTAATTTTTAGTTATCATTGAAAAAAACAGGTGCCGCAGGAAGTATTATTATCACCTTTGTTAAAAAATCTTCCAAACAACATATTATCACCTTTCGATATTGATGAACAACGGAGTCTGAGTGATAAACAGAATAATTTAAGGTAAAGATAACAGTAAACACCTACAATGGCAAAAAATGACAGTTTAACCTCAGTCCGAAACAGACCAAATTGACAAATCTTATCTAAGTGAAGCAGTGCTTATTTTTATTTATATTACAGATAAATATTTTGTCTAAAAATGTGCAGAATTGTCATCATTCAGGATTTTTCTACACAAAATATCTACTATTTTATTATCTTTTTAGGACTCCCTTAACAAATTACAGAAATTATAGTTTATACAAAGCAGTGATGCAAATAAATGTCATCATAGATATTGACTCTCCAGTAACTTTAACAAAGATAATGATTGTGATTCAGATTCAATAATTTATTTATGTCTCACCTTTTGTACATAAAATACATATACAATATACTATGCAATAACATGAAATGTGTTGTCATTTGGGAAGGGAAAATTACAGCTTTTTAAGAGTTTAATGGATAATTGTGACAAGATTTTTTACAGAAATATCGATAAGAGAAAAAAACTTTCGTATCTTCCTCGGTGCATCTCGGAAGATAAGAAAGTGCTTTATCTATTACTTAACTTATGTTTGATTCTGTTCTAATGTCATTATTTCAAGCTTCTTATTTGATTGCATAACAGCACAATGTCCCAAAATCAAAGCAAGCCTTCCATTTGTGTTAATAATCGGAGAACTAATACTTCAGCTATAGCATTAAAACGAAATGTCAAGAGATTATGCCAACGACAAAGGCGACAATAACGAAGAGATCAGTACCATAATATCAGAAGACGTCCAAAAATGTTTGTAGTCATATAAATAACAAATTACCGAAGTTACTGTGAATTTAGATTCTGCATATGCGCATTTCGACAACTTATGTCTCTTCAGAGCAGATAAAATCAAAACATTTGGAAATCCGTAAACCGAATATGTGTTAAAGCTGATAGAGAAGAAATAACCAATAGGATCTAAAAATGAGAGCAAAAATCATCTAAGGACAGAGCTATGCATGAGGGAGATACTCCTTAGGTTTTAATCAAATTTCCTAAAATTTTGATATTGCAAGTTTTAAACTAAAGTCGGATTTCGGGCCAGCACCGAAGTACTGGCTACTGGGTTTGTGAGTACCCCCGGGGACTATCAGTCCACCAGCAGTGGCATCGGCTCAGTGGTACTAAATAACAAAATGCCGAAGTTACTGTGAATAAAATCAGGTTAGTCTGGATAGCCTTTCGGTTTTTGTATTTGATGAACGTTCACTGGTGCATTATTAAAGACGGATATAAGGATATTTTCTGCGTGTTGAACACATTGGACACATCATACAAAAACAATCTCAGTTCAGTGGACAGGGAATAATTCACCTGCGGTTTTCCATAATATTAAATCAATGAAAGGTAACAGTTTCAATCTCGAACCAAAAGACTACATGAGGTGAATGAGAGGATATGGAGTAAATGTACATGAGACAAAGTCTCTACAAATACATGGTAAAAACAAGCAAAGGAACAACGCTTTTATTGTTGTTCTTCATCTTGAAGTCACCATGAGGCCTTCAACAATGAGCTTTGCTCATACCTCATAGAAAGTTCAAGACGTCCCCTAGCACCGGGTTGAGCGGAATTCTTTGCTAATTGTCGAACAACGCTACATCCATATCTTCCCTTGTCATGGATGCGGGTTGTCAACAAACATAAATTAAACTGGCGAAGTGCTCTTACAATCACTGTCACCCATTTCCCGACAAAAGTACTAGTGTATTAAGCTAGTGGACGATTACAACATATAGACAAACACAGTGCACTCATCAAGTCGATTGTAAGAAAACTTGGCATTATAAGATAGTGATATATGGGCATTTTTAACAGATGGTCAGAATTACATTTCAAAATTACAAAAATAAACGCCAAAATTTGGAAGTATGATAGTGTATCCTTATGAGAAATTCTCTCACGTACAAGTACACCATAACTGAAATATATATAGAGAGCATAAATCTCTCGCACGGGGAATCTTTTTACGGGCTCCACACTGTAGGAGAGACAATGGTGAATGAAAGGATACGGAGTAAATGTACTTGAGACAAAGTCAATGTATCTGCTTGGAAGTTTGTTCCACCAGCTTTGGTTTGCATCCAGTAGCATCAATAAACTTAAGGATGATAAATCTGCTGAACTTTGATGTCTTATCAAAAAAGTAATTCAGTCATACACGTAAGCGCAGATAAGGAACAAACGGTCGAGTTAATGCTCAACTAAAGATAGACATGTGCACCTAAAATTTACTCATTTTTTTTCAAAATGGATTGATAACGACATGAATAATACTTCCCTTGCTTTGGTCGTTACAGAGGAGATAATAGTTTTGAACACCATTTACTTTGAACGAGAATGCTTTTCCGAGTCGTCCGTGTATCTACAAGGGTACTTATAACTGCAATCGATCCCGTTGTTTGACGTGTACGTTAACTCAGTTTCCATCCAAAATTTTCAAATGAACAATACAGTTTCATATGTACAACAGAAAACATTTTGTTTACTCTGTTGCACAGATATAATACAAAATGCTCTACAATGTACGTGGATGCACTTGTCGAGGAACATAAACAGAATCATAAATGAAAAAAAAAACTACCCAGGCTGGAAGATTTTTAACAGACCACTCACAGCACGCAGGACAATTCGAGTAACTGTCATGTTACAAAATTGATCTAGTTAAAAAGGACAGGTCCTTTGACGAAGAATATTCAATTTATTAGAACGTTCAGTTTATTTGGTACAGTCGACATAATACTTCTATCATCTTCCTTTTATATACATAGAAAAAAGAAGGGAAACGGGGAATGTGTCAAAGAGACAACGACCCAAAGGGGAGTAATAACAACTCAAAGCCACCATAAGATCTTCAATGAACGGTGAGAAAACCCCACACCCAACGGCAGGTCGGAGTCGGCCCCGACATGTATGTCGTTAGATAGATTTTTGGTTCAAGGCAATGTCAACCTGGCCGACTCCGTACTTGTGATTTGAAGTGGATAGATATTTCTCAGTCTAGTCTCTTTTTGTGCTGTTCGTTTTCCTAGGGTCGGTCTTTAAAGTTGAATATCGTTAGGTTGATTTCGGCATTATCTAATATTTATTTTTCGTATTTAATGATTGAATGTTCTTTTTAGTTGTAGATAAAAATAACTATGTATTTGTGTTATGTGATAAAGAGTCAGATATTTTAAAAACTGTATAAAATTCTCTTTAAGTTTTTTTTTCTTTATTGCACATACTATTGTTGTTTCCATTTATCTTAGGGTACAGCGATCCTTATAGACTTTATAACATATATCAACCATATAAATCAGTATTTTAAACACTATTCTAATTATATATATGTTGTGTACAAATTATAATTTGTATTTTTACTTTGTACAAATTACAATTTGTACAAAATTAGGTTGTACAAATTATAATTTGTACAAAATTAGCCCAAAAATCACTTACAACTTGTACAAATTTTAAATCATTTGCTAAATTTTATTTCAAATGATGAAATGATTGAAAATGTGTTTAGTAAATGATGAAGTCATTGAAAATATGCTCTATATTATATTTTAATATAATAGAGCACATAAAAAAAATTGACTAAATTTTGTATTATTAGTTCATATTAATAAAAAGTATTATCAGAGCAAGACATGGACCATGACAATAGAAATTGCACAAGTGAACATAACACTTTGTACAGTTCAACTTCCAAAGCTCTGACATCGTTGGAAGGGACTGATGAAAGCAATGTTATTATTATTGGCATAAAATATTGTTAAAATGAAATTCATGCTTAACACATAATATACTTTAATGTCCGCCCTTTCCAGAAATACTTTTTTTATGTTTTCCTTATACATTTGTACATGAACGTTTAAATGACTGTACAAGAAATATTACTATGAACGGAGAACATTATCTCATTTATATATTTTTCCAGATTTTATTGCTTTACTCTCCGTCTTTGGGACGCTATAATCAGCAATACGAGTATGTTAAGTTGAACACTTTATTAAATGCGACCACAATGGAACAAACTTACATTAGAAATGTTGATATTGTTTAAGATATGCTTTTTCAGAACAGATAATATTGGAGTTCTTGGTAAACAAAGTCGAATAAAGTTATAGTGAATGTTTTTGATATGTCTTTCAGAACAGATAAGATTGGATTTTTTAGTAAACAAAGACAGTGATAATGGAAGAATTCCGATAACTGAATCTGCATTATCATTTTTATGGTTTACTGACAACTACAGTAATGAGCTGTTGACAGCAATGTAGACTGGTTTACAAGAGTAACATGTTCTATATGTGATAATATTGATTAAAATAACAATAAATGAGAAATTTGGTACGAATATTTCAACACAAAATCTGAAATATTGTTCATAAAATGGAAGGCAAATATTAATGCTTCTATAAACACGAAAGATTTGTATGATATTAGTTATGCAATGATGTGTAACAATCATATTTACATGTAGAGATAGATCAAATGAAAATAAACGGACAATTGCTATTGCATTTGTTTAGTTTATAATAATTTTATTTGCTAATATAACAAAAGGGATTGGACACAAGTTTTTCCAACTTAAGCAGTCCGCTCCCATACATAATAATTATTACAAAACAATTTCTATATAATCATATAAGGAACATGCAAAATTAAAATTAATAATTGTTAATATTTATACATGAAAAACATGGTTAAAGGGGTTTAATTATAGAAGAGATAAAGTTTGGAAATTCCAGAAAAAAAACAAAAAGAAAAAAATATATATACACATATATAAGTAAATAAAATCACTTCACATCTAAACGTTTGTGTATAAACTCGAAGGTACATGAGGTGCAACATCAGAAATAAGGCATTTAAACGATCAAAAATCTTTTGGATCCTTTGATAAATTTATAGACTTGTTTAAAAATGTTTGTATTTTCTTGTATTGCATTTGTTGTCTTGTCTTAGTACTTTGTCTGGTTCTAACTTGACTTGCTTTTATAACTAACAACATGACAAAATTGCATTAAATAACTAAATACCGAATTTACTATGAATTTAATTTCTGCATATGCGCATTTCGACAACTTATGTCTCTTCAGTGCAGATAAAATCTAAAAATTTGGAAGACCATAAAATCACCAATGTCATAATGTATTATCAAATGTTGCTTTGCATGCTAGCAATATTACGCTTGTAATAATTAACAACAAAGTGTTTGGAGTAAATGCACATGAACACAAGTCTCTATAAATCAACGGAAAAACTGAGCAGTTGAAAAAGGCTTTTTTTGTTTTCCATCTCAAAGTCACCATGGGGTGTTCAATAATGAGCTGTGCTCATAACTCATAGCATGAGCAAGACGGTCCTGAATACAGGTTTAAAATCACTACTGAATGACGAACAACGCTATATCTAATGTTTTTTCGACCCCATGGATCCGGGATCGTCCGTCAATAAACATAAAATTAACTGGCAATCGCTGCAATCCGCTGCCCGATATAAAGATTCATAGATGACCATTAACAACATATAAACAACCGTCAGTCTGACGCCGAAATAAACAGCAATTTACATTCCCGTAGAATTTTCCATTGTTGTTTAACCATTATTTTTGTTGTAAAACATTGAATAACAAGTTTATCGTTAGTTACAAGCTTAAACAACAGTCAAAAACTACTACATGTAGCACACACCATGTATAATGTATCTGTTGCGTTTGTGAAACATTTGTATAGCTTCTTAACAGCACATTGACGAACTTCGTGAAATATTGAGCATATTCCAAATAAGAACGTGCCGCTAAATTATACAAAGTCACACTAGCATGTATGTTTGTTGACAACCTCTCATCCATGACGAAAGGCATATATTGCTGTAGAGTTGGACGACAGTTTGCAATGAATTCCGCTCAAGCCGGTGCTCGGGGCCGTCTTGAACTTACTCTGAGGTATGAGCATAGCTCATTGTTCAAGGCCTGATTATGATTTCAAGATGAAGAACAACAATAAAAGCATTGTTCCATTGCTTGGTTGAATTATGTATCTGTCTAGACTTTGTCTCATGTATTTACTCCATATCCTTTCATTGTTAAGGCTGGAGTTTGTCTGTCCTTCAGTGTGGAGTCCGTAAAAAGATCTCCCTTGCGAGAGATGTATGCTATATATACATTTCAGTGATGGTGCACTTGTTCCTAAGAGAATATCTTATATGGATACACTTTCATACTTTCAAGTTTTTACATTTAGTTTTTTTAATATCCAAATGCTATTCTGACAATTCTGTTTATAGTGCCCACAGCTCATTGTTCTATTATTTTATTATCTAAGATGAAGAACAACAATAAAAGCGTTGTTCCATTGCTTGGTTTCTCCATGTATTTGTAGATACTCTGTCTTATGTGCATTTACTCCATATCCTTTCATTGTTAATTAAATATGCCTTTAGGACAAGTCCATACGAAATTTAAGCTTTTATGTGCTTTCTAAAGTATCAAAACATATTATTGCTGCGGTCAAGTAAGTGGCAGAACTTTTATTGTAGTGAAGTCAAGATATCGATATCAAATGTTTACATTGTAGATATATCAGACCTGAAAACCTGACAAATGTATACAGTGTTGTCATTGTACGACGGCGAGTCAATGAAAGGTAGAAAGCTTGGGCTGTAAATCTTAATGTCGGTAAACTGAAAGTTTTGCCACTCCCTTGACCGCAGCAATAGCAACTGAATACTTCTTGAAACATATATGTTTTAATTAAACAGATTGTCTTCCTCCTGATGACTTTTTCTTCGATCCTTTCTAGTTTTGCAAGATGCAAGATAATATTGATGGTGTCATTGTGTCAAATGTGGACGTGCATCTTTTTTGTTAGGTTTGGGCGAAGATGTCAATGATAAGAATAAAAGTCACAGATCAGAATGGTAGAAAAAGTTGTTTGATTTCAAATTCATTTACTTGTATAATAGTTTTATCTTTCATCTCAAAAATATGCAGATTCTTTACTGAAAAGGGCATAAATTGTCATTATACAGGACTTCATATTTCCGAACAATCCTCATGTTTTTGTGATAATTAAACTCAAGAGTTTCCTTTCTAAACATATAACAGTTTTACATCATTGATGTCTCGAAATAAATAATTGCGTAGTTACATATTAATAAGAAATGTTTGTTGTCAAATATTTCAGTATAAAAACAACTCTTTTTTATCCAGAAACTTTGACAACAATAAATTTGTCCTACCATTGTATGTCTTATTATTTGACCTTTATAAGAAGGAATAATTACATGTTATAGGAGAAACACAGATAATTTTGACAAAATTTAGTTCTATTATACAAATTAAGTATAACATTTCTTTAAATTTTCGTGCTACGCACTCAGAGATACAGAAACTTTACTGATACTACCATCGTAGTTTTGTCCCTAGCTATATTTGATATCACTGATTATTCGGATTTCGTTTGGTTTTATGCATTTTAACATTTTTTGAAATTATGGATTTCCTTTGTTTGGGTTGTAGTGCTGCTGATGAGGAATAAATTTCCGAAATGGCCATACAGCTCATTAAAATTATTGCAGTTAGAGTTTACATATGTGTTATGGTCTCATGTTCATTTACTCCATATCCTTTCGTAAAATACGAGTACATGACAAGACACCCCTTTCTTAAAAAGATACAACCAATTATTTACAGCAAAGAAATGGAACCTTTAATTTGCAATCTTAAAGTTCTATCACTAATTGCCTTTGAATATTTTTTCCTTCAGAAGATTGATTGATTGATATAGGATTTAACGTCACTTTCAGCAGTATTTCAGCTATATCATGACGGTCAGTTTTGCTGGTGGAGGAAGCCGGAGAGAACCACCGACATTGGACAGGTAACTGACATACCTTATCACTTACGATTGTAAGTCGAGTGCACCCTTTTTGTAATGTACAAAGTGGGTACGAACTCAAACCGCAGTTGTGATAGACGACAGTAGTTGTATAGGTAGTAGAACTACCTTAACCACTCGGCCCCTCCTTCAGAAGACGCTAGCCAAACATATTAACATTACCGTGAAAAATGATCTGATTGTAAGAGGATATGGATTTTGAAATCATAAACATATTCATGTAGGTTAATACTCTTATTTTACATATAACTTACAAAACTGCGGTGATACAGTAAACATATGAGATATAAAGAGGTGATAAAAAGTACATGTACATTGATCAAGAAAAGATAACAGGAAACACTTACAATGGCCGAACATTACAATCACATGCCACAATCCACCAGGGAACTGCACAAGAAAAACAATAAAATGACAAAAGACAAACATAGACAACGATAGGACCATGGGATAGCCGGACTGTGTACCGGCACTAGCAACTGCTAGCGGTAGGGTTAAACCGGTTTATGGGTACCCTTTCTCTATCCCGTTTCCCTATAGTATAATAAACATACAAATAAAACCCAATACAGGTAGACCACGAACTCCACGACCACAATTTTGAAAGGGAAAGATAAAGACAAAACGTGATTTAGAATTACAAAAAACAGGATAACAGTAAACACCAACAATGGCCGGGAACTACAATCACATGCTACAATTTACAAGCGAACAGCACTAGAAAAACAATAATGAAAACAAGAGAAAAACATAAATAACGACAGGAACTAGAAAGGTGGGTCAAGGAGTGCTCGCCGCTAAACTGCCGGCTAGGCTCAAGGAGCCTAGTCTGCTAGTGAAACACTGTCGCACTACGGAATAATAATCAAATTCAAAACTTCTCGAAGGGTTTGGTAAAGAATCATCATGGATTTCAGTAGACATCGGCAGTATCAGTGACAGAACAGTATAAATGTAAAATCTTCAGTTCATTGGATCCCAAAGCCAATTTAACTGAGTCATGAAGAATATCCGATTAATATCCCTTATTACGTAAACAATGTAAGTTACGTCCCAGTTTTTCTGGATATTTTATCAGTTTTTGACATTTTTTACAACATTTCCGTAAAATCAAGGGTAAGAAATGCCCTTAGTAAAAAGCTGTTTGCGAGTCGCATTATATTTAGATATTAAATAGGAAAAAGAAGGGAAACGGAGACAACGACCCAAAGGGGATAATAACAACTCAAAGCCACCATAAATGTTCATATCTTCTATGAAACTTCTTAAATGTGTTTATCAATCTATGGAATCTGTAACCTTTTTGTAAAAGTTTGGATGTGATAGTAAGAGTATGTCAAGAGTAGAACAGACGAGTGCGAACGTACCAGTTGAGATATATATACACCCCGTATGATGGAGCTACAGGAACGTCGCCATCAAGAAAAGGGAAATTAGTAATAGTGAAATCAAAATCATCCCTTTTAACATAAATTTTAGTTTTAATTTTTCCAGAGTCAACGATGATAGTTAGATCGTGAAATAGCCAGTATTTAGAATCATTGTTTTCTTTAATAAGTTTCAGTTGTTGTGGGTTAATGAGGTCGACGTAGTCTAGAAACTGGGGATTGTCAATAGTAAGGATATCGTCGATATACCTGCTGCTATCGTTGAATGATCACTGTTTTGTATGGTTCCATCCTGTAGTTTTTTTCATAAAGTCCCGTTCGTAACAGAACAGGAAAAGATCTGCAATGAGAGTTGAACAGTTTGTACCCATGGGAATTCCAATGACCTGTTGATAGACGATGTTGCCAAAACGAACAAAAAGGTTGTCTAGCAAAAGATTCAGTGCCTTAATCATATCATCGCAAGCCCAGAAACAATGATTTTTGTAAGTGATGTTTGAGGAGAATCCTTGCTTTTTATTACAACAGATGAACTGTAGACCAGAAAATTTGAAAGACCATTTAATAAGTTGTCCTAAATTAGATTTAATCAATTTATGTGGAAGGGTTGTGTAAAGTGTAGAAAAATCATAACTGTCAATAGACGAAACTGGTCTTTTTATTGATTTTAATTTATCTAAAAGTTCAATGGAATTTTTTACACTCGAAAAGTAATTTACACCAGAGTTTTGATAAGTTTTTTCGCAATATTTGATAACCAACTCTTCGATACAGGTGTATGCACTGCTTAAATGGATAGATAAATCAGTGACAGAACAGTTACTCGATGCCGAAATAAAATGACGTTTGTAGGAATTTTTGTGAAGCTTAGGAGCCCAGTACATAGTAGGCAAGGTTTTATCTCTAGGTGGAACTTGGAGCATATCTGTATCGCTGTAGTGCTGTTTTGTAAATGGTTTTCGTCCAAATTAGTACGTTCGAAAGTGTCAGACTTTGCCAATTCATTTTGTTGGACACCAATATAATATTTCTTTCAAATAATATAAACGTTGTTGGAGGCTTAATCGACTAGTACAAACACATATTTATTGCTATTATCTCTTAATTTTAACTTTATTCTGTTGAAAGACAGCTTAGGTGGTGGCTCTTTATAATTATCTTTATAAAAAAAATTTCTGTTGGTCACTTTTGTAATAATTCTATCTTTTAACATATTGAGTGCGTGTTTGTCTGCACTTTCTCGTTTGCACCTTTATATGGCAAATTGGAATCCAGGAGGATCCAGAATCCTCCTCGTGCAAATTGGAATTCTGATTTCACCTAGGACAAATTGGAATTCCGATTTGCCCTGGTTTTAATCCAGTGTAAATTAGAATTCCAATTTCTACTAGGAGAAATTGAGATATCCAGATTTGCCCTAAGAGAATTCTTGATCCTACTGATTTTCTAGAGCGATCCAGAATTATACTAGATATTGTTGCTAGAAGGATTCTGGATTCTACTATTATTCAAAACCAGTTAAGATTCTTTTATTAGCTAATTAAAATAAATGAACAATAATATCTAACATTTATTGATTAAAAACTAAATCAGTATTGGCAGATTAAAACAGTTACAACATATTTATATCTTTTCTCTAACTCAAACCTATTTATTGCATCACTTCTTCAAATTGTTCTATGTTATTTGTGGAATAAGTAATTTTAGCTTTCCAACATGAAAACCTACCGCTTGGGTTGCACAAACTATGTCACATAAAGTTAAATGACGTTAAACTTTAAATTTTAGATGAAATCTTTAAAAAAAATCAACCAAATTAATTTACGAAATTTAACGTCAATTAGCTTTAACTGACTTTTGTGTAACCCAGTCCTGAAAGTATTACATTTACGGTTGCAATTGCACATAGACACAGGCTGTCAATCTTGATTAATGGGGCGATATTTTTATTTTTTCAACAAAAAAAATATTCATTATACCATCTTTGGAGAAAATTCTATAAACGTATTTAGAATCTGTTACTTATTTGATTTAAAAGATCTAACACCGAAAGATGTTAAAGGGTCAGTATTCGACCGACCTACTTTATGGATATTGATACCTACAGCATCATTCAAGTATAAAGTACTGCTCACCTTTTAGAAATCTACTTATATCTTAAATTGAGATGTTGTTCATTAACTATATTACATTTCTCAATGATAGGTCAGTGGGATCCGGAATCCTCCCAGGGCAAATCTTGATATCTCAATTTGTCCTAGTGAAAATTTGAATTCCAATTTACACTGGATTAAAACCAGATCAAATCAAAATTCCAATTTGTCCTAGGAGAAATCATTCCAATTTAACCTAGGAATTGCTTCCCTTGTTCCTTCGGTATTCTACTGCCGTTGTTTCCAATTTAACCTAGGAGGATTCCGGATCCTCCTGGATTCCAATTTGCCCTGTAACATATACATAAAAACAAATTAAGTACCAAAGACAAAGATAGCAATGTAAAGACAGGTCAGTTCATCGCTTAGTTCAGGTTTTGAAAAAAAAACTAGTCTGTTAACTTTGTTGAAGTTATTAATTAGTGTTTCAAGAAATATTCTAAGAATCAAATGACAGTAATGGTCTTTAATCCTTGGTTAATTCCGATATCGTTAATATTGACTTCATTGACAATAGGTTAAATTGGTATTTCTATGTTTTACCACTGTAGGCAATCGCAAATATAGAAACAGATATGGCAGTTTCTCACAAACTTAAGGTCCCGCTGTGACTTGCTAATTTAAGCCTTTTAAAAAATACTGAAATGTCACTTATTTGACGCAATTTCCTTTCTTGTGAAGCTAATATATCCAAATAAAGGAATAATCTGACACAATCCTGATTAATAACATAGAAAATGAAGCAAAATATAGAAATACAAAAGTTATACTATATGAACTAGTTCGCAAACAGTGTCGGTAAATTAACTTTATTTCAATGAGTCAACTATATCAGCATAGAAGGTAATTAATTTTCTCCTCCCTCTCTCTCTTGTCTTCTGTCTGCAAATGGAGCAACAAGGAAAAGCATTGTAATAAAAAAGGTGCCGTGTGTGAAAAATAAAACCTCAACTCTACATTACCAGTGGTTTTATCTGTACTGATGAGACATAAGTTATCGAAATGCGCATATGCAGAATATATATTAACAGTAACTTCGGTATGTTTTGTTATTTACATATCATTTCTAAACTAAAGTTCCTTGTTAAATTGGTTGCTATCATTTGAATGAACTTGATCACGGCGAAAGTTAAATATTAAATATTATAGACAATCACAGGTGTACCAAAAAAAAAGAAGGAAAAAAAACGTATAAGGCACTTATCAACAACGGCAGTAGAATACCGAAGGAACAAGGGAAGCGATGACTACAAAAATCGAAGTCCAAAGACATGGCAGAAACGGT
>MJUU01025188.1:118244-139524 GCA_002080025.1 Modiolus philippinarum
CTGAAAATGTCCGTTTTCATTTGGGACACAGACACGTCATATCTGTCAATGATGTCATGGTGACGGCCATAGAATTTCTGAAGGGATGAAAGTAACAAAGGCTGAACAAATCCCTGACTAAGCAGCTTTTGGGATAGTGTTTTTGCTCTAACTAAAGTGTTTTTGCTCTAACATAAGGTTATCTATACTGCTTGATCTAACAGACATTAAGGTGACGAAAAATAAAAAAAGTGCTGCTTATTTGGATTATTTTACCTTGTACCTTGTGTGTATACAATATATCATTTCAACATTTTAGATGTATTAGATTTAATACTAATATTTCAAGCACAATTTACACGATGCCAACAATGACGATGACAAGCTCCACTGATATATGTTTCTGACTCTTGACTTCTTTTTATGACACTAATATAGGCCAGTTTTCTTGTAATTACCATTTTTTGTGAACCTTTTTGCAGGATCGACATGCAGGTATCACTATCCGTCGTCTTTAGTCCGTCCGTCTGTGTGGCACTTTAATTTAATTATCTTCATCTGCTCCTAAATCGCACGATTACTTTTACCAAACTGAGAGAATTTCTTCGGTAAACATGTAGATGTGCACGATGCATTTTGTTTTTTATTTTTATTTCTCTTAAACTTCATTTAATTTTTTTTGGTTCCACTTTCTACTTCGTCATTTTAACTTATTAGAGTCTAAAGAATATGCCTATATACCTACGACCGCTCCATAATCCTTAGTATTTCTCAAACAAAATTGCAATAATGCTTCATAAAATAGAATAGATGTGCAACATGTATTATGTTTTCTTTATTTTTTTCTATGTTTTTAAGCTTACATTGGACTATGCAATTTTTGGAGTCTCATGGGTATGCTTCCATTTTCCGCAACTCCTTCAACGTCTTTGAAAGTTTCAACTAAATTTCAAGAAGGCTTCAGATGTGCACCAGACATTTTGGTTGTCACTATTTTTCGTTTTATTTGGAATTCTAAGTTATCAGTGAACTTTGACATTCTAGGTTATTCGAGTTTAGGGTATACATGTAGGTGTGCACCGTGTTGCTTTTTCTAATTTCAATGTTTTCAATTGCTTTTATCATTTAAGGCTATTGTAGTCATAGGGAAAATTCATAACCTAAACAGCTTTACTTTTTCAACTAAACTTGAACTTCTTAAGTTAATATTGTAGTCAAGCACCATTTACGTATTTTGTTTTTCCTCGATAATAGTTTTTTCATGTTTTCTAGCTTTCATTGGATTTTGTCATTTTAACTTTCTCTAAGTCTTGTTTTATCAAAATGTTTTTGTAACGGTCATTGTAGGTGTAGGTGTTCTTTTTAATTATAAAGACGATGACATGTTCCGCGGTGATGGGGGGTTAAAGCGGATGACCACTTGTTGTAAAGTCACGATTATGTCAACAATAGTTTATTTTCAAATATTCTAATTAAGTGCGATCGTCATGTTCACAAGACCTGATTCTGTTGGTGACATTTTTTAATCGAACTTGCGAATCGTGAGTCTTTGTCAGACACCTGTGAATAATGAACTTCCTATGATAAATGGATTGCCCGATTTTTATAATGGATTATGCTGAAAATATCAGAACAATGTATATTGTAATGAAAATAAGAAAAGTTGAAAGAGTTCAGTTTAAGGAAAAGACAATGTTTATTTTTAAACACTTACGATATATGAACTGGGCCAAAATTTGTAAACAAGGGTTTGATCAGTCATTGCTTTGTATTTTTTTCTTTTAATATGCTGCCTTCTATGTTGGAATGTTTCTTTTTTCTGCCTATGAATATCGAACTAATTACTTACGACAATCTTCACTTTTATCGTACTAGACTCCCTGAGCCTATTTCGCCCACCCGACAAAATGATTAACAACAGATATTTTTCAAAGTTAATATATGTTCTGTTCTAGCAGTCATGTTTTTATTGGATCTTAACGAAATGAGCAATCTGAGTAAGGGACCTTTCATACTTCAATTGGTTGAATTTGCCTCGGGGGTTTCAGAGAAGATGATCAAAATATGAATTTTCCATAGGACCAATTTAAGATTGTGTTCCGCGCTGGCCGCTAAAGTTTTTTCAGAATTGGAACACAATGATTATTTTTTGAAATTGGCATTCCCTGTATTATTCTAGTACAGTTAAGTTAGTTTGCTTCAGTAGTGTCAGAGCAGATGATGAGAATTGTGTTTTCCCATACTAAATTCTGTGTTGACGGCCATGTTTTTGTCCCATTTTAACAAAATCGACAATCATCATAAAGATCTTCCATACGTCATTTCTGTAAAGTTTTGTCGAAATCGCTTCAGAAGTTCCCGAGGACATGATAAAAATATGATATTTCCACAGGGTAAATGTTAAACTATGTTCAGCTAAGGTAGCCATGTTTTTAGTTGAATAAAAAAGAGCAATCTTTGTGAAGGACATTCTGCACTGGTAGCAATGTTTATCATCAGATCGAAGTGAAATGAGCAATCGTTGTAAAGGATCTTTCATGCATCATTCCTGTAAAGTTTGGTTGAAATTGCTTCGGTGGTTTCAGAATAGATAATCAAAATATGAATTTCCCATAGAAATGATAGACTGTGTTCCACGCTGGCTGCTAGGTTTTTTCCGAATTGGTGCAAAATGGACCTTCCCTTCATTTTTCTAGAACAGTTTAGTTAGTTTGCTTCAATAGTGTCAGAGCAGATGATTGTGTTTTCCCATACTAAGTTTTGCGCTGATGGCCATGATTTTGTCCTATTGGAACAAAATCGATAATCTTCATCAAGAACTTCATACGTCATTTCTGTAAAGTTTTATTGAAATAGCTTCAAAAGTTCCTACGGAGATGATAAAAATATTATATTTCCACATGGTCAATGTTAAACTATGTTTAGCTAAGATGGACATGTTTTTATTTGAATAAAAAAGAGCAATCTATGTAACAACGGCAGTAGAATACCGAAGGAACAAGGGAAGCGATGACTACAAAAATCGAAGTCCAAAGACATGGCAAAAACGGTAACAGATAAAAACAAAGACAAAACAAGGACGTGAGACAGCTACAATGCACGGAAATAAAAAGATAACATTGAGAACTAAGGCACTCATAGTGAGAACTCCCATGAAAACCGGGAGTGACATCAGGTGCTCCGGAAGGGTAAGCATGTCCTGCCCCGCTAGCGACACCCGTCACACTATCAGTAAGGCATAAAGTGTTTTGAAAGATCTGTTTGGTAGCGGATTGGTTAATGTCATTTTCTAACCCTTAGACAAAAACCAATGTGATCCATGATACATGCTACTTCTCTAACCCAGAAACAGTATCATGGTGAAATTTGGAAAAGCTTTTTGTAAATCTCTATATTATGAAAACAATCACAAGGACAAATCGGTAGCACAAACATCACTCACGAAGACAAAACTAAAATGTTACAGTATGATATACAAGACAACACGAATCCTTTACAATCTATGTAAAGGACCTTCCTTCCATCATTCCTGTACAATTTAATTCAATTTTCGTTAATAGTTTCAAAGAAGATGATGATGTTTTCCCTCAGTATCTAATGTTCAATTATGATCATATCAAAATAGCAATCTTTGTAAAGGACCTTCAATGACTCATTTCAGTACAGTAAATTTAATTTACTTGGCGTGTTTAAAGTAGATGATGAAAACGATGTTTTCCTGGCAGGGTCTAATGTTAAAAAACATTGTGCACTGGTGGCAATGTTTTTCATCAGATGGAAGTAAAACGAACAATCGTTGTAAAAGACCTACCATACATCATCCCTGTAAAGTTTGGTTGAATGTGCTTCGATGGTTTCAGACGGACGACGAACGGACGGACGCCAAGTGGTGGCAATAGCTAACGCTGACGCCTACGGTCAGGTTAGCTAAAAAGAACACATAAAAAAAATACCAATTTAACATGTTAATCGTCAATCATTTAAATACTCGATAACCATTTTGTTTTTGATTCCATTTTTTGTTTCTAATTCGAAGCATATTGCATTAAACAATTAATGGGCAAGTGAATTATTGGAAATACTATATTAAGTATCCGAAAAACGTTTTACAAAGTCATTATATTTAATGAAGCAGGATGGTCAAGAAAGGGAACTCCAAAAAAGTAGCTACAGTTCTTATAAAAAAAATATGCTGTTGACAAAGTTGGCATAGATAAATTCTATTTTTATTATTTTTTTTTCGAATTCGACCCCTAGTTTAGTTAATACCTATTACATAAGCTGAAACGGTAAAAAAGGGGGTAAAATATTATCAAATTATGACATCCTCTCCTAAATAATTCCATATACAGTAATGTAAATTCATACAAGATACATGCAATACAAAGTTGAACAATTGAACAGTATCGGAAAATTGCAAAAGATTTCCTTTAATTCCGTTGATTTCAAATATGAACTTCCTTTTTTAATGTTTATAAAGTTCACATTTTAAATAGAGAGTATTTGAAAGAATGTCTGTTCTATATGATCTCTTATGAATCTATTCTACCATTTTTTTTCTAATTTCAAATGAAATATAGTCATTACATTTTGTAATTCAATCAACTTCGTTCAATCAACTTCGTCTTAGAAGTTTCCAAGAGGTCTCAAGTCGTATCTGCTGTAAGTACAGAAATCTAGTTTTAAGCCTCCAACTGTCTTTTCGGGATCAAAATGGGTTTTAGTTATTGTCGCGATATCAAAGTCTTCGGATAGTTAGAAAATGTTTTGCCATGGAAATACTAAAACATGTGGCTTGATGTGATAAAACATCGAATTAAAATTAAATTCATAGTTTAATCCTCAAAGTCACTTTCAGCACATTTCTACATACATCGGCAATCGATTACCGAAGCAAGAATTAGGAAAGGGTAGATTCTAAAAGCATAAATAAAAAATAACGGCAATTCATATCCAACACGAATTGAGACAGTATGACAAAGACAAAATAAATGAAACCAAATAGAACAATAACGCCAGATAACTAAAGCATGAGCATCGTAAACCCCTACGAAAACTGTGGTATAATCAGGAGCTCCGGAACAGAAATGAGGTAATTGCAATCAGTAATTGCAATTGATTGCAATCAATTACAATTTCTGAAGAAATTGAAAGTAATTGCAATTGACTTTCATTTCAATTACAAGTATTTGAAAACAACGGCAGTAGAATACCGAAGGAACAAAGCACAAGATTACACAAATCAAAGTCCAGAGACAAGGCAAAAGCAAGAACACCAAAAGACGGAAGACCAAAGACACCACATGCCTACAAAACACTCGAACGTTACATTTACAACACAAAAAACTAAAGCACTAACAGTGTGAACTCTCAATAACCAAGAGTGACATCAGGTGCCCCGGAAGGGTAAGCATGTCCTGCTCTGTGCACAGCACCCGTCACACTGTCAGTGGGTCAATTCAGGGTAAAGTCGAAACCGGTAATGTCAAATCAGGGAAGACGCAAATCTAGCTGAAAATGTCAGTTTTTATTTGTGACACTGACATTTCATATCTATCTATGATGTCGTGGTGACGGCCATAGACTTTCTGAAGGGACGAAAGTAACAAAGGCTGAACATATCCCTGACTCAGCAGTTTTTGTGACAGTGCTTTTGCTCTTTCCACATAGTCACTGTATGTACTGCACGCTCTACAGTAACGAATTAATTGTGAAATATATACTCCATATGCTGGGGATGCAGGTATATTGCTGCAGAGAAAGGGAAAGTTCACAATTGGAAAGTCAAAATCATCACGTTTGTCATATAATCTAGATTTCAGACGTCCATGTTCGTCAATGTACAACAAAAGGTCAAGGTATGAAGCAGAATCGGGTGTATCGGTTGTCTCTTTAATTTCAAGTTCACTGGGGTAGATACGATGTAAATATTCTTTAAATTTTGGGTTATTAAGAGAAAGTACATCGTCTATATATCTGAAGCTGAAATTAAAAGTCTGGGCTAGCTGTTTTTGTTTCTGTTGTATCAGCCCTTGTAAAAACTTTGCTTCATACGAAAAAAGGAAAAGGTCAGCTAAAAGTGGCGCACAATTTGTTCCCATAGGAATCCCTATTGTCTGTTGAAAAACACGGCCTCCACATTCAACAAAAATGTTGTCGATCAAAAATTCAAGCATCTTAATCACGTCCTTTTCACTGTATTTCTTGTTTGACTCAGTGTGGTTCTTTACAAAATATGTTTTATCTTTTCCTATTACCAGATAGGAATACCTGCGTTCTCCGGTTTTTGTACAGAAACATTGATGTATCAGATCGGAAATTACTGTTTTAAGTATTTAAAGTGTTTAAAATATTTAAATACAATTTGAAAATTGATGTAATTGCAATTATTTTTCAAATACTTTTCAAATACATTGCCAAAGATGGTGTGTTTTAAAACAACCAGTCACTTTGGACAAATTTGTGACAATTAACAAATATAAGATAAACATAATTAGGCATGTCATATACTTGCATTGTTTATTTAATAATTAATGATTATAGACAATCAGTGGAATTGCACAAAGACTTAATCTCATGCCCAAGGCATTAATGGCATCAAAGACAATGTGTCTAATTATATATGTTCCCATATACAAGTATTTCTGATTTTTTTTTAAACTAGTCTTATATATTGAAAATATTGTCTTTCCCCACCCATGACTTCATTTATTTATTAGGGTATTGGATGATTTCAATTCCTAAATAAACTTTAAATGCAAATGCAGCACTGTGTTCAGCTCAGTTCCTGTAGAGAGAACAATTAGAAAGATATTTTGACCAGAACCCTGCAGAATGGGTAATAAAACTTTTGAAACATTTATCATGTTTATGATGGAAAAACAAATACTGTATGGGTCCATCTGCTTAATGTCTTATATCTGCATATCAATAAGAATTTAGGAAAGGGCATATCTAACAGTTTCTTGTTATATTGTCATTTTCTTACTTTTTATATTTATTGTTTAACAAATACCAAGGAATATAAGATATTTAAAAATTTAATCTCTAGTTGGTTACCCAAATAAAGTCTGTGAAATTGAAAGGTGCAAATTACCTTTCCTTAAAACAATGGAAATTAATTTGTGATGTTACATGTCATAAAAGTATATTCCCGTAAAACATTGCCGTCTTTTGTGTTTGCTACTATCTTCTGAAACTATTGGATAGTCCCTTCTCTACAGTGCTTCTCTATGCTTATTTTGTTCATGCAAACTATAAAAAAAATGTTAAAAAATTGTTCTACAAGTGTGAACTACAGTGACTCTAGGGATATTATTCTATTAGACACATTATATTACTAGACACTATACTATATATACTATATTACTTTCCTGATGATATTTTTTCTTAAAATGTAATTGCAATGTAATCAAATACTTTTTAAAAGTATTTGAAAATAATCAAATACTTTTAAAAAATCACTGTATTTGCAATGTAATGTAATTGAGGAAAAATGCAATGTATTTGAAAGTATTTAATTACTTTTTAAAGTAATTGAACCCAACCCTGCTCCGGAAGAGTAAGCATTAACTGCTCCAAGCGTGGCACCCGTATACAAGTAATATCATCTTTCACACCCTGCATATGCTGCAAGTGCTTTAAAACACCGGTTACATCATTTACTAGAAATATCTGAATTACATCGAAATAACCATGATATAGGCTGAAAAACTACCAAAATTAAAAACACTCCAACTCAAGTCAGTCAAGTCAATATTTTAGATTTATAATCGATTGATTGATTTGTATATATGAAAAAAGTGCAACTTGAAATTCTTTGGAGATATTTGAAGATGCTACCCATATACCCTACCATATAACACCACCTAAGACTATTGTCAATTAAGAAATATAAACAATTACAAATATGATAGAATTTTAATAAAACAGGAAACGTCTATAATGGATGAAAATGGCAGTCACAGACCACAATCCAACCGGAAACTGCACAAAGAAACACAAATCAAAGTTAAGACCATTTTAAACAACGATAGGAATTTTATGCTAAATGTGTGTTCACTGAAATTGACCTATTAAATGAGTTTGATTTTTCTTCCACAGTGCGACAGTGTTTTACCAGCAGATTAGGCTCCTTTAGCCAGCCACCATTAGCGAAAAGAACTGCTTCACCCATCTTGGTCTAGTGATGGTGAAATTAGTAGTCTACCTGTATTGGGTTTTATTTGTATGTTTATTATATTAACAATAATATAGGGAAACGGGAGAGAGAAAGGGTAGGTTTGGGAACTCATAAGCCGGTTTAACCATGCCACTAGCTTTTGATAGTGTTGGTACCAAGTCTGGCTAAGCCAAAATCCTATCGTTATTTATTAATACGCTTATTTTCTTCTTTTTGTTTTTTTTTTTCTTGTGCTTTTCATGATTTCAAGAGCATGTCATGTGAATGTGATTTTCGGCCACTGTAGGTGTTTTTTTCCTGTTATATTTTTTGTTTCAATTAGTTTTCTTCATCCCATATTTTATACAAATGCAATGTGTGCTTCTTGAGACAAAATATATTAGAGTCATATTTTTCAGTACAAATACGTTATTTCAAAGACTGCTTGCTACGAAATTGAAATGTAGAAATACCTATCTTTGTTTCGATAAGAACAAAAAGTACCATATTTTTCTTAAAAAGGTGCTTTTTAATCGAAGATGAAAACTCCCTTTTCTACCTTTATCGTATATTATCCTGTATTGGTCACAAGATACATATGTAACCAATTAAGAGTTTTTTGTAATTGCAGCAGCTTGCATTTGAATATGGTTTTTTTGTTGACCATTGGTTTAAAACAAAAATTGGAAAATTGTATGGATGCCATCTTGATTTATGTGAAAATCGAAACTGTCACTCAAACCAATTTTTATAGACCATCACTCTGGAAGTTTCCAGACAAGCTAACTAATTTCTTTATTTTAAAACAAAACATTTTAAAACAACAACAACAAGAAAAAAAGCTTTCTCCAAAAAGTCACGAACTGATTTCTATGCCTCCGGATCGGGGCATATTGTTTTTACCCTGTCTGTATGTATGTATGTCTGTCTGTCCGCAACTTTAACCTGGCTCATAACTCTTAAACCAGTTGTAAAAGGACCTTCATATTTGGTATGTATATTGATCATGTAAAGCTGAACACCATTATGCAAATTTTACTAAGGTCAGGTCAAAGGTCAAGGTCACGGATGTAAAAAGGTTAAAATCTAGATTTTGCCATAGCTTGTTAATTACAATTGCTACAGGTTTGATATTCTATTTGTCAATAGATCTAATAAAGTTTAATACAAATTGACCAATAAAATTTGGGTCAGGTCAAAGGTCAAGATCACTGAGTGCAAATTTAAAAACTTTAACAAACACTTTACATTGCATATATCTTTTCAACCAGATGTGATAGGACCTTCATATTTGGCCTGTATATTGGATAGATGAAGCTAAACAGCATTATGCAAATTCTACTCAGGTCAGGTCAAAGGTCAAGGTCACAGAGGTCAAAAATAAAGATTTTGCTATAGCTCGTTAATTTCAATTACTAGAGGCTTGATATTCCATATGTGTATAAATTTAATGAAGCTTAGTACAAATCTACCCAAAAATTCCAGTCAGGTCAAAGGTCAAAGTCACTGAGTGCAAATTTGAAAACTTTTACATTGCTATATCTTTCTAACCAGATATGATAGAACCTTCATATATTGCCTGTATATTGGTTATATATAGCTGAACAGCATTATGCAAATCAAACTGAGGTCAGGGCAAGGTCACAAGGTCAAGGTCAAAATCTAGATTTTACTGTAGCTCATTAATTACAATGTGAATATATCTAATGGAGCTAAGTACAAATCTACCAAAAACATTTGGTCAGGTCGAAGGTCAAGGTCGCTGAGTGGAAATTTAAAATCTTTAACATTGCCTACATTTTTCAACCAGATGTGATAGGACCTTAATATTTGGCTTGTATATTGATCGTATAAAGCTGAACACCATTATGCAAATTTCATTACGGTCAAGGTCACAGAGGTCAAAAGGTCAAAATCTAGATTTTGCTTTTAGCTTGTTAATTACGACTGCAAAGGGCTTGATATTCTACATCTAAATAGATATAATGGAGCATAGTACAAATGTCTACTTAACCTTTATTTCTAATGATTGCAATTTTAGTTTAATTTTGTATTGTAGATATGGTTGCTACCGGGGGCATAGTGTTTCACGAACACATCTTGTTATTAGAATCTTTTATTATTTTCATTTTGCGTACTATTTATTGAAGCAGGCAGAATTCAGCAAGAAAATATATAAAAGGAGAAGACAAATTTGTGTTTATTAGCGCCCATTTTTGATACGCATACTATTTTTACTGCCTTAATAACATATTACACCAAGAGTCACAATTTATTTCAAAGCACAAAATACGTTAAGAATTGCTATTTCGAACGAACAAAGCATTCCGAATACAACTATGTAATAGCCATTTATAAAGACATTTGTTGAATTTTAAATATCCAATCTACTACTGTTTTGTTTTGAGTTGCACTCAACTTGAAACAAATTCTTTGGAAGGTAGTTATCCAGTATTGGTATTTTAAAGTTTTGATATTGTTGGTTATCTTTTTGGTTTGTGAAATTTGCAACAATAATGTATCCGCAATTTTGCTTAAAATGATGTCACACACCGTTCAGTCATTAAACGAACCCCAGGTCTTAGAGTATAGAGCAAGAAGGAATCATGTTCCGGGTATTATATTACTATAATTTGTTCGATGCTATTATGGTAAGACTACTAGAAGTCAAATTACACTCTCTATTATTGATTAAATATGACAATAAATATCATATTCCTGTACATTACTACATCAAAATGACGATCCGTCTATGATTATTGAAAAAATACATCAAAATATCAACTTAACAGAAATACGTAGAGACTTTGTCTCATGTTCATTTACTCCATATGTATACTCTGTTAACTGAATAACTGTTTAACTGCTGATAAGTTGCAGAGAACCTTCATAATATGTTCGTTTCACCTCTAAGTGTCTGAAATTTTTGTCGGCCATAAGCTAATATATTAGCGAAAAAAAAAGAGTCAAAACTCACTCAATTGGATCAGTCATAAATCTGTGCCATGAGTTTAGATCAATAATCGCTTGATTGATTTCAGTGTGTGAGAAAAGGGCGTTTTGTAATTCTTAGCATTTTCTTTGAAAATGATAACATGAAGGTGCTATAAATGTAACCTGACAAATAACACCATAAATTTTTTGGGGTATTTTTTTCAAACCTCTTAACAATACGAATCTCCGACAACATTTACGTCAAATTTGAGCTGTCAGATATGATAGAGAGCGAGAGAAAGGACAAAAGGACAAGAAAGGGAGAAATGAGCAACGGGTCATGAAACGGAGACCATGGGAATGAGGGTTATATATGAGAGATGGGAGGGGGATCAAGGGAATGAAAGGGAGAAAGTAGAAACAGGTCGTACTCAACTGCCCAACCCTTCAAGGGTAATCACTTAATATGACCTATTTTTTTTCTTTTTCTGAACTGTCCTATGGTTGTCCACGTCCCATATTTTGAACGAATTGGAATTCTTTAAAAAAATGCATAAGTTTAAGATATCTTCAGTACAAATACACTGTGTAATTTAATCAAGAAACATCTTCAAAGACGTCTGCTTGCTACGTTGTTGAAATAAATAGACTTGCAACAATTTTGAAAAATCCATATCTTTTGTTTCAATACGAACAAAAATCATCATGTTTTCAAGATATTTCTCAAGATTTTAATTTTAAGATTCAATGAAAAAATGCTTTAAAATGCTGCCCTTTCTAGGTTTACGGTATATTTCCAGTGTTGTTTACACTATACATATGTAATCAATTAAGTCTTTCTTGTAATTACAGCAGCTTACGTGTATATTTGAATATATATATTTTTTGCCGGCCATTGTTTGCAAAAATTTGAACAAAAGTACGCATGTCACATTGATTTATATGAAAATCCAAAGTCATTTCGAAATAAACTATGATTCTTGCAAGTTTCTTGACAAAATCAATTATTTTGTTTTTTTAAACAAGAATAAAAAAATTGCGTAAAGTAAGTGAGAACCGAACCGTCAATCCAAAACCAACGATCCAAGGACAATGGCAACATCAGAAACAAAAAAAAAAGAAAAAAAAACCAGAGACACAACATGGGTACGGCACAGAAAAGAAAAATGAAGACACACAAAATAAAGATAAACAACACAGACCCAATAAAAAACCATGGTTGAGATCAGGTGCACCGGAAGAGTTAGCATCTCCTGCTTCTTATAAGACACCCGCCGTGTTGAACATGTCAAATTCGGCAGTAAAGTCAGATCCGGTAGAGGAAACAACAATTAAGCTTTAGAGGGAAAGATCTGTCGTCATCTGGGAAACAGATATCTCACAGCGGTCCACAAGATGGTGATGTCGATCGTAAAACTTCTGGAGGGATGACTTCAAGTTTAGGGTAACATACCCTTGTTGAAGTAGCCTATTTGTGAGCAACCGGGCTCTATCAAGGAAGTCACTGTATCGAACACAGGCTCTTGAATAGCGAATGAGCTGGGAGATGTAAACTCCATATGCCGGCGCTGTTGGGATGTTGCTACAAAGAAAAGGGAAGTTTACTATTGGGTAGGTGAAGTCATCGCTTTTGTCGTACAGCTTAGTTTGAAGTCTAGCTCTGTTGTCAATTTCAAGGTGAAGGTCAAGGAACGAGGCTGATGTAGAAGTGTCTGTGGTATCCTTAATTTCGAGCTCTTTTGGATAGATATGTTGTTCATTTTTTTAAAACACGAAAACTTACCATAAATTATTCATATTAATGACTTATGATCAGTTTTTGGAAATTCTTAAAGACTTTCTTCAGAAAATGATGTTAAAAAAAGTGATTTTTATTACATGTATATTGTGTTATTATTTTTTTCTTCGCCTACAATTTACTTGTTCATGCAGAAAATATATAAAAAGGGAGGGTAATGTTTTTTTATGACAAGGGCATTTTTTGGAAACGTATGATATTCCTATACTTTTTATTTATAGAACCCAAACATCACTTGGCTTTCAAAGAAAAAAGACATAACACCACTGAAAAGGTTGGCAAAGAATTGCAATAAGTCTATTATTTTTCTAATTTACACATAAAAATCGGGGCAATAACAAAATTACCGAACAAAGTTGTCAGGAGGGTGAAGTCTATGAGACAAGACAACGGCAGTAGAATACCGAAGGAACAAAGCACAAAATTACACAAATCAAAGTCCAGAGACAAGGCAAAAGCAAGAACACCAAAAGACGGAAGACCAAAGACACCACATGACCACAAAACACACAAACATTACATATACAACACAAAAAACTAAAGCACTAACAGTGTGAACTCTCAAAAAAACAAGAGTGACATCAGGTGCTCCGGAAGGGTAAGCATGTCCTGCTCTGCACACAGCACCCGTCACCCGGCCAGTGAGGCATATGTTTTGAAAGATCTGTTAGGTTACTGATTGGTTATTGTCATTTTCTAACCCTGAGACAAAACCAATTGAGAGCCACGGCAAATTAGGTGGAAACCACCGGAAAAAACTATCGACCGCAATGGTCATGACTTGGTACAAGCATTTAAAAAAAGGGTGGGTTAACCTGTTTTATGGTGCGCATATCCTCTACTTTCATTGCGGCACTGTCCGGAATTAACTCAACAGCAACTGCAATTGACAGGTCGTAAGTCAGCGAAATGTTCATCCGAGTACTAAGTTAATAATGATGTTGTGAAAGATCTGTTGGGTGGCTGATTGGTAAATGTCGTTCACTAAACCATTTGAATTCCATGGTACATGTTAGAGCAAGGTGAAAGTTAGAAAAACATATATTTATATCCTTGTACACATATATCACAACGAAAAACCTGTATCACAAACATCATCGACAAAGACAAAACTAAAAGTAAATTAGTGATAAACATATGTACAAGACAACACAAATAAGATAAGCACCTATAAACAGCTGTCAACCACAATGACCCTCACTTTCTACAAGCATTTCAAAAGAAATGGTGGGTTGAACATGTTTTATCGTGCGCCAATCTTTCCCTTTCATTGCGGTAGTGCCTCGTAGCAACTCAACTGCAATTGCTATTGAAAGGTCATAGACAATGAAAATTTAAAGAAATGATCATCCCAGTACTAAGTAAAAAAAAAATTAATATTTTTTTCCACAAATGACTGAGATCTTTTAGAAAATTTTTTAAATGATCGTACGAATGATCGTACGAGATGGATTTTTTGAAGCCCTGATTTATAAGGCGGTCATGTAGATAACTATGTCTAATGAGACAGTCTGAATAATTCTTTGCTAGCTCTTGCGTAACGAATCAACTGTGAAACATACACTCTGGATTAAAAATCCAGAATAGCTGGGACGAAACTTACATTCTTTACGTAATAGGGGATATCGACAAGATACACTGCTTGCATCCGTTAAATTAGCTTTGAGACCTAATGACCTGAAAATTTTGCACACCCACTGGCCTTTCACTCATACTGCCGATGTCTACTGAAATTTATGATGATTCTTGACCAAACCCTTCGGGAAGTTTTGAGTTTGATTTTTCTTCCGTAGTGTGACAGTGTTCTACCAGCAGACTAGGCTCCTTGAGCTAGCCGGCAGTTTATCGGCGAGCACTCCTTGACCCATCTTTCAAAATTGAGGTCATGGTGTTAGTGGTCTACCTGTATTGGGTTTTATTCGTATGTTTGTTATACTATAGGGAAACGGGACAGATAAAGGGGAGATTTGGGTGCCCATAAACCGGTTTAATCCTACTGCTGGCTTTTGCTAGTGCCGGTACCAAGTCCGGCTGTCCCGAGTTCCTATTGTTTTCTACGTTTGTCTCTTGTCTTATTCGTGTTTTTCATGTTTAGTTCCATGACAGATTGTGGCATGTTATTATAATTTTCAGCTATTGTAGGTGTTTCCTGTTATCCTTATTTTTTACACTCTGTGAGCAGGAGAAGCTGAATGTATCTATAACAAAAGTTTAGTTGAGCTGAATAAAAAAAAGTAAAATACAACGTTTTCAGCAAGCACGCTTCTGATATTGCATAAGGGCATCAAGGTAAGCTATATAAAATTTTTTGTAAGAGGTGTGACTCTTGTATTAAAAAAGAGATACGTTTGTTACTGACACATTGATGTCATTTGGAAACAGTTAAAAAGCTACATCATCATTTTCATTTATGTTGCTGGAGAAGTTCATACTGGTACGAAGTGAAAATTCAAACAAAGCACCACAGAATTGGTAAGTATAAAAATCCAATCTTTTACCATTCAAAAAACAAATATCCAATGTAAATTTTTATAAGGTATGTCATATATGTCTGTCAAGGTCAAGGTCGCGAGGTAACATATTTGGTATCAAGGTCTTACCACAAAATATACAAATTCAGTTCATGAAAGCTCTAGCATTTATAATTAAAAAATAAGCCCAATACTTAAGATTTTTAAATTTTATATGCCAAAGTCAAAGTCATATAAGGTCATTATTTTAGTACTAACTGAAACCTCGTACTAAAAAATTATGAAAGCTAATGTACAGGAGTTAAAAGGTCGCATGACAATTTCAATGTGAAAAGGAAACAAATACTAGTATTATTCAACTGGTCTCTAACCACAACATATACTCATTATTGCAAGTATTACCATTCAAAAGATGTATTCGAAAGTAAGTAAGTCATAGGTCAAGAAAAGGGTCAGGAGATTCAATACATTGGTATCAGTATAATGTCTGTACCAAAAACAAAAATATAAATATATCGAAAGCCGATTCTGTTTGAAACCTTACAATATCTAATTTTTGTAAATTTTGTTGAAAACTAAGGAGTATCTCCCTCATGCAAAGCTCTGTCCTTANTTTTCCAAACGTTTAGATTTTATCTGCACTGAAGAGACATAAGTTGTCGAAATGCGCATATGCAGAACCTAAATTCACAGTAACTTCGGTATTTAGTTATTCATATAATTCACATAAATTAACATTTGATTTTAATGTCATATCAACTACCATTCAAAAGGTTTTCTCGTTGTATAAGTATGCTTAATAAATATTTTGAATAGGTAAAATGCAAAATGTCAATGTCATGAGCTCAAATATTTGCCACTTAGAGAATAAACATCTAGTGATTAATTATCTAAAGCAGTAGCAAGTGTTAGAGACGTTAGAACTAGATAAGTAGTCACAAAAACAGAAATATGAAAGCCCTATCACTTACTAGTCAAAATTACATAAAGTTTAAAACTTGTTGACAGAAAAAAAAACCTAATTAACCACGAATCTCAGGTTCTCAAAGACACAAAAAAACATATTTGTTCGTTAGTCAAAGATTTGTTTGTGTTGAGTTTCAACATTTAAAAAAATAACATTTAAATATCTTTTTATCAAAGGAACACAAGGTCGGCTTGAGCTGACCTTAATTGTCAAAAATGATTTTATAAATGTCATAGTATTTTTTAAGTTAATTTAAAACACAAATCACAATTTCAGAATGTAGCATTTTTCTATAAAAAAAAAACAAAACAAAACAAAAAAAAAAACAAAAAAAAACCAGAAAATGAATAATTTAACTATCATGATAAAAGAGTACTTACTATTTTCGAATGTTATTGTCTAGTTTACGCTTATATATCTTTTTGTATTTAATACATATCACACAAAGTACTCTTTGATTTATATACACGGTAAGATAGTAGCTTATAACACTATTTCCAGTATCAATATTTAATAGGAAATATCCAAATGGAACATAAAGCGTATGACATTTACAACAGTATATTATGTTAACAGCTAAGATACAATTGTAGCTATGTCGTGACTGTTATGACCAGCCGTCTTTTAATTCTGTCGATAGATTTCTAACAAATACCCATAATCACACGCAATCACTGAAAGTAGAAATTATTTTGATTTCCTCACATAATCAGTCCCAATTGATCTATATCCTGTAATTATTTGCTTTATGTTGGACAACATTCTCGTATAAAATTTGATTTCAATTATCTTTAATGCCTTTAAACTTTTTTTCATATCAAAGATTTGTTAGACGAAGATCAGTAAAATAGCAGTAATCCTTTATTGTTAAAAAGCTATATTTTTCTTCTCTGATTTTGTTGGTCTCGTTTTGGATATGAAGGCAATATTTCAAATACAGACAAGGAAAGTTGACAACGATTTGTTCTGTCTGTTTGAAATACTGATTTGGTCACAGCAAGTTGCTTTTAGACAAAATCTACTACAGAAATGTAACAAAAAGCTTGAAATTAAATAAAATAAATATTATATTTAGTTTTTCAAATGATACATTATCGGGTTATTTATGGAGTGGAATTTGAAATTGTGAAGAACGGTTTAAACTGCTGATGAGTTGCAATTAACATTGATAATATGCTGTTCGAATTCATACTTCGGCATCTGCTGTTTATTGGTACCCAAGTTCTTTTTTCTGTTCCGGAAAATCTTCCTGCTAGTCACATTTTTTTTAAGGTGTGTATACTTTCTGATACAGTTAAAAGGGTTCGTTTCTGTAATAACATTAGTTTTTTGAACTGGTACCAGAGATTCATTCAGAAAAATCATATTAGTTTTTTACCTGGGTTGTTTACAGATTTATTCAGGTTATCATTTGAAAGGTTATGGAATGGCATATCTGCTGTTGCTTTTTGAAGAAACAAACGCTTTTATTGATTTACAGTGCTCTTGTTGTTCATATATTGTACAAAATTTAATCGTACTTGTATCAATAGTTTTATATGTTGCCGAAAAAATGAACTTTTCTCAGATATTGACCTTTGATAATGTCATACATAGAACTACAATAATCATCCAAAAACACCGTCCAGCTGTTAGCATAATACCTTAAGGACCGACCATTTAACTTGAAAAAGGGGGGTATGGTTTTTTTTCAAAAAAATATTTTGAAGCTGGTTTTATGCGATGAAAAAAAATATTCTGAAAGAGGATTTCTGCCCAAAAAATAATGTTAATTTCAGAAAAAATATTTTGTTGTTACATGTGAAAAAAATTTTCTGTCCAGAAAAAAACACAACCCCCGCCCCCCCCTTTTCAAGTTAAATGGTTGTTCCCTTAGTAGTTTTAACAAGTTATTTCTTTACACATGTAACATTTCCCTATTCATTTTGGTTCTGTCACAAATCGTTTCACAACATCGTTACTCCAACATGCCTGCATAAAATCACTTCAAGGAAGTGCATGTATCCAGTGGTTTATTTCCCCTTTCTCTCTTTCAAAATTGTCATTTTTACTTTACATATTTTGGAAATGAATTAATGAAACAATTAATTTTTTCTCAATAACTGAATACACTTGCACCTTTTTTTGTATGAAACCTATTTAAGGCGCTTATAATATAAATTGAGGTGATATTCCTTAAAAAGTTGAAAATTGAAATTATAATTTGCAGAATGTCGAACTTTATATTTATTGGGAATGAGTTGTATGATAACAGAAATACACCTGAATTAAAGCACTCAAACAGATATCAAATTGACTAACTTAACGTAACCATACGTTATTTTTTTTAAATCACAAAAGCAACACAGCATTTCTTTTGATGAATACTGCCCTTTAATGTTAGACTTAAATTACAAAAAATGGCGTTTTTATGTTAGATGAATTGTCTAGCATTGATTAAAACGCAAGGATTAACTCCCTCTTGCATAGCTCTGCCCATAGATAATTTGGCTTACAATTAGATCATATTTGTAATTTGTTCTATCAGCTTTTGCATTTATTTCGGTTCATGAATTTCCAACTGTTTTGATTTAATTTGCACTGAAGAGACATAAGTTGTCGAAATGCGCATATGCAGAAACTAAATTCACAGTAAATTTGGTATTTTGTTATTTGACTCTCACCACTGCTCCCTATCAGATCGTTACATTACCATGCAACAAAGTTGTATTTCATGTACTATAGTAAGTCCTTTATTGTACTATTGTACTTCAATATTAATTCAATACCAGTTTAAAACCTCTTAACTAGCAATCTCTTATCTTCACAAATACTGTATAAAACTCTGTTTCTCCTCATTAAGGATGAAAATAATGAACAAATATTAATAGAAATGCAATTCAAAACAAATTTCCGTGTGTGAAATTCAATATGCAAAACAAGGTGCCATTAATGTAATGGTGATGAATCGATTTTTTACGATCATTAAAAAACTATTTGAACAATTGTTTTATTCTTGCATACGTGAATTTGAGAAGAAGCAATGTTGCAATCTTGAAATGTAGTCTACATCTTTTTATTGTATTTGCTAGGTTTTGTTACTATACTTTATGAGTGCTTTGTGATGTTTTACCCTCCAGTCCTTTGATTTGAAAAAGATAGCTCTGTGTTTGTAGCAAATTCCAGTGATATAAAGTATAAGCAGACAAACATGTGATATATATATCTAGTTTATGTACCACATCTTGCCCAAGAATACGATATGCAAAACACAACTCTTGGTTATTTGCAGACAATGTAGAACAACACTTCACAGTGACTTCGATATTTAGTTATTTAAACTTTTCAACTTTATTGATTTATTTTGCACAGTATGAATTTTAAATTTTCTATTTTGATCTACATGAAAAATGAAAAGACATGGAGTTAATGCACATGACACAAAGTCTCTACAAATGCATGGTGAAACCAAGCAGCAAAACAACACTCTAATTGATGTCTTTCATCTCATCAACACGAGGCCTTCAATAATGAGACTTTTTCACATCTCATAGTAAGATCAAGACGGTCCAAAGCACCTTTTTGAGCGGAATTCATTGCTAGATATCGAACATTACTACATCTATGTTATCAGGTCGTGGATTCAGGATCGGCAGCTATCATAATATTAACTGGCAAAGTGTGCTTACAATCGCTGTCATCCATTGTCCGACAAAAAGACCGTCATAATGCAACCGCAACATGATCATATCTTACTGAGAGGTATGAGCAAAGCACCTTGTTGGAGGCCTCATTGTGGCTTCATTTTAGAAAAAGAACAACAATAAAAGCAGAGACTTTGTCTCATGTGCATTTAATCAATTTCCCTTCAGTGCTTATACCATATGTAAGTCTGACAACAATGCAATGATTATTTAGGTGCTCCACATCCAACTTCCATCAGCTCTGTAAGCATAAGATGGGAAATAACTCTGTACCAAAACTCACGATAACATACACATAGGGTTACAAATGCGCAATTATTCATAATGCTATTTCCATAGGGGGGTACCTCATTGTGACGCAATTCTAAAAATAGATGCAACCGAATTTAAACTCCGGGGGTCCCTCTAATAATTTGTCGGTACTGAGATCTTTCAAATTTCGGAATGAAAAATGGGGGTTCCCATTGCTCTTCTTGGTGAAAATTGGGGCTATAAAAAGGGTCGGTATTTTTATGGAAAATATTTTAACTCCGACCCCTGACATAAACATACCCGGGATTCAGGTCAAAGATATAAAAAGTGAATAAATATTAATGAATTCTATATAACCATTGTATAGGTTATTTTATTATAACTAGTGTATAGGTGATTTTATTATAATAAGTTTCCTCCAATCGCACGTACTGCAATGATTAATTCTGAATTTCATCTTGGGGTAAAAAACTAGATGCATTCCGAACAACATTAATTGCGCAATTGTAACCTATATGGTAAGTCAAAACCTCGGAATGGGACCATTTGTATATTGCAAGTTAGTTTTATGTTATAAGAGCTCTTCTAACTATATTTCAAAGAATAGTACTGGTTTATTTATTTTTGAGAATTTTTTCCCGAAGACACCCCCCCTTCCGAAAAATATATCGTCTTCTGGAGACATTACGGTATTATTCTTTCTTGTCCGTAGACATTCTCGTCCTTTTGCCCTGATAATTTGTAGAAGTTGAGCAGTCATACAGTATGGTGAATATGAAGATCACTTCTATTATCATAAAGCCATATTTGGAATAAAAAACATCAAATACGTCAATTTTATACAAAAGTACAATTTTAAAACAGACTATAACTGCAAAAATGGGAAAAGTTGCGTAAAACATGACATACAGCCAGAATACTATATTTAATATAAATCATTTCAAACAAACAGGAGTTACTTCTCGATTTACCTTTTATGGTAAAAGGGGCATTTTAAGATATATGCCGTTTTCACGAATTTCTTCAAAATTTTCT
>MJUU01025188.1:147324-159207 GCA_002080025.1 Modiolus philippinarum
TTGTTGTTCTTCATCTTGAAGTCACCATGAGGCCTTCAACAATGAGCTTTGCTCATACCTCATAGTAAGTTCAAGACGGCCCCTAGCACCGGTTTAAGCGGAATTCTTTGCTAATTGTCGAGCAACGCTACATCCATGTCTTTCTTGGTCATGGGTGCGGGATTGTCAACAAACATCAATTAAACTGGCAAAGTGCTCTTACAATCACTGTCATCCTTTGCCCGACAAAAGCACTAGTGTCTTAAGCTAGTGGACAACTACAACATATAGACAAACACAGGGCACTCATCAAGTCGAATGTAAGAAAACTTGGCGTTATAAAATAGTGAGATGTGGGCACTTAAAACAGGTGGTCTGGATTACATTTCGAAATTAATAAATGCCAAAATTTGAAAGTATCAATAGTATATCAATATGAGAAATTCTCTCACGCACAAGTACACCATAACTGAAAAATATAGAGAGCATACATCTCTCGCACGGGGAATCTTTTTACAGACTCCACACTGCAGGAGAGACAAACTCCAGTCGTAAATGGTGAATAAAAGGATATGGAGTAAATGCACATGAGACAAAGTCTCTACAAATACATGGTAAAAAACAAGCAAAGGAACAACGCTTTTATTGTTGTTCTTCATCTTGAAGTTGAATTAAATGCATACATTTGTAAAATGACATATATTTTAGATAAACTACAATCTATTCACAGACCAGTCTCATCTATCGACAGCAATGATTTTTCTACACTTTATTCTACCCTTCCACATAATTTGATTAAATCCAGGTTGGGACAACTTATTAAGTGGTCTTTTAAATTATCTGGTCTGCAGTTAATTTGCTCTAACAAAAAGCAAGGATTATTCTCTAATATAACCTATAATAATCATTGTTCCTGGACATGTGATGATATGATTGATGCACTAAATCTTTTGCTGGACAATATTTTTGTTCGTTTTGGCAACACTATTTATCAACAGGTCGTAGGTATTCCCATGGGTACAAATTGTGCACCTCTCATTGCAGATCTTTTTCTTTTCTGTAACGAACGAGATTTCATGAAAAAACTTCAAAACGGAACCATACCTAACAGTGATAAACTTATGTCTATTTTCAATGATAACAGCAGGTATATTGAAGATATCCTTACTATTGATAATCCCCAGTTTTTAGATTATGTAGACATTATTTATCCACAACAACTGAAATTAAATAAAGCTAACAATGATTCCAAATGTTGCCCTTTTCTGGATCTGTGTATTATTATAGACACTGGTAAAACCAAAACCCAAATATATGATAAAAGGGATGATTTTGATTTCACTATTACTAATTTCCCTTTTCTTGACGGCGACATTCCCCTTGTTCCATCCTACGGGGTGTATATTTCTCAACTGGTAAGATTCGCACGAGTTTGTTCTACTTATGATGATTTCAATGAACGTAACCGTACTATCACAGCAAAACATTTACAACAGGGTTACAGATTTCATAAGTTGTTGAATACATTTAAGAAGTTTTGTAATAGATATNAACATGTTATATCTAAATATGGCGTTACTCGTAAACAGCTTATTACTATGGGCATTTCTAGTCCTCAATTTTACGGAAATGTTGTTAAAGAATGCCAGAAATTGATTAAAAATCCAGAAAAGCTGGGACGTAACTTACATTCTTTACGTAATAGGGGATATCGGCAAGATATTCTGCTTGCATCCGTTAAATTAGCTTTGAGACCTAGTGCCCTGAAAATTTTGCACACATACTGGCTTCTCACTGATAATGCCGATGTCTACTGAAATTTATGATGATTCTTGATCAAACCCTTCGGGAAGTTTTGAGTTTGATTTTTCTTCCGTAGTGCTCCTTGAGCTAGCCGGCAGTTTAGCGGCGACCACCCCTTGACCCATCTTTCAAAATTACGTATAGTCTTTTTCTCGCCTTTTAAGATTGTTTGTCATGGAGTTAGTAGTCTACCTGTATTAGGTTTTATTCGTATGTTTTTATGCTATAGGGAAACGGGACAGATAAAGGGGAGGTTTGGGTACCCATAAAATCCTACCTCTGGCTTTTGCTAGTGCCGGTACCAAGTCCGGCTGTCCCGAGTTCCTATTGTTTTCTACGTTTGTCTTTTGTCTTATACGCGTTTTTCTTTCAAATTCCCTTGCAAATTGTTGCATGTAATTATAATTTTCAGCCATTTAAGGTGTTTCCCGTTATCCATTTTTTAACATATATTAACTTAACCGGGACTTTAAAATAGATTGAACAAGGGGAAAATTTTGCAGTCGATATAGAGCAACAACGAACTCCTTAAAAAAATGTCAACAAAGCCATATGTTCAAATAACAGAATACCGAAGTTTTCTGTAAATAAAATCTCTACATATGCGCATTTCGACAAGTCATGTCTCTTCAGTGCAGATAAGATCAAAACATTTGGAAATCCATAAACCGAAATATGTGTAAAAGCTGATAGAGAAATAATTTCCAATATAATCTAAAAAACCTAAAATTATCCAAGGACAGCAATGCAGGGTGGAGATACTCCTTAGGTTTAACAAAATTTTCTCAAATTTAGATATTGCAAGTTTTCAAATAAAATCGGTTTTCCGACCAGCCATAAAGTACTTGCTACTGGTTTGGTGTATACTCGCGGGGACTAACAGACCACCAGCAGTGGTATCGATCAATTAGTAACTTCTCATCAGTGAGGTTTTCATGTAAGAAAAGTCTGACGATTGGACTGGCGAATATCCTTTGAGACCCCTAGTCAAACAGCATTGGCATCGTTCCAATTGTTTCAAAATACAAAAAAATACCCAAATTACGTAATAAACAGTAAATTTTGTTATGTTGCACACGTATTTCAAGGATTAACCTCTCATCAGCAGCATTAAAAATATAATAATATTGAAAGTCAGAAAGTCAGAAAACAAATAATATCGAAATAAGAGGCCAAATCCAGTACCAATGACACTAAGGGAATAAAGCCTTAGAAATGTTGACTTCAAATTAAATTACCTTTTGTTTCATTTAATATTCTCTTCGTACATTCCATATATGTTTCAGACATTTCATTTCCATATTACTTGGTACTAGCGTGACAAGTAAGTATATCTATTTATTCTTTTATTTTATATTAATGCTCAATTTATTGCTATTGTTCAAAATACGTTTCTCTCACTGGAGCCGGGTAGAGCTTTTTTAAATATCTTTGCACACTAATCCGATTGCGTCTTTCATTATCAATATATTTTTTATATATATTATTGTTGTTGTATATTCTTAATATTATTTTAAGTGCAGTTCCATGTACAATTCTAAAGTCTGATGGCACAACAGTGAAATGAATATGTTTTTTCTTGGTGATTTTCCAGTGCAGTTTTATAAATTTGTTAGAAATATACTCAGTTTCCTTTTTTACTAATTGCACTTTCCAGAAATAAATAGCATATAATGTACAACAGGTAAAGGAGCGAAATTGTGACTGGTAAAAACCCTCTATTAATCTATATAAATTAGGATATGTTTTCTTAGCAAAAGGGGGTTTGAAGTTTACAGCTATTTCATTGTGCTGTCACACTAAGTATTGTGTGAATTAGAAGATCATTATCATGTGATGCTCAAATCGTTTTCCTTTTTGATTTTATTTGACTAGAATATACTACAATAGAGGAGATAACTCATTTATATTTATATTGAAACTATGAAGAGTTTACATGCTATTTTAACTATTACGACAAACGCTTTTGAAAAATTATTTTTGCTAATGAATTCACTTATGAATAGACATTAAGATAAGACCAGAATGTCTGAAAATAAAATTTCACATGTACCACTCCTATTGTTAATTGTAGAATTAAAGAAATGTACTAATAAAATGCACAAATGGGTTTTCGTGCCTTTTGTCATACGCGTGCAATTATGTTCAATGCCTGAAAATACTGTCAAATGTTTAATAAATATGCCACAACGTTAACACGTTGTAAGGCATTTTTTAATGTTTTTTTTAACACTGGAATATTTAATGACCATTTAGTAATTGAGTACAACATTTAAAAGTAGGAAGTTTTTTAGTTATTATTTCAAGAAACAAAATCAACAAGCCGGATAGTGTCAATAGATTTTTTTTTATTTTCTAAGTAAAAAAAAATCTCACGAAAACAAAATTATCTCTTATTTCGAATTAAAAATATTTTTCTCAGAAAAACAAAACTTATTGCGTTATAACGGGATTATTATCTCGTTATTTCGAATTAAAAATATTTTTCTCGGAAAAACAAAACTAATGCGTTATAACGCGATAATTATCTCGTTTAAACGCAATAGGTATCTCGTTTGTACGCAATAGTTATCTCCATATTACGCAATAATTATCTCGTTATTTCGAATTAAAAATATTTTTCTCGGAAAAACAAAACTTATGGTGGTATAACGCGATAACTTGTTTGTAAGAAAATAAAGTACCAAACAGCCACGCACATTCTTTTTTCGGTCCCCACACCAGTGTGTTTCGGTAGCTTTTCGTAAATAGATGAAACGGTTGATATTCTTTTGAGTTGCTTTTATTTTTGTGGTCTCAAGTCTGTCAACATTTGACAACTATCTAAAAATGCTCCAAACACATTAACATAAAATGGTACTCCACCTCATTAACAGCAAACAGTGCTGTTTATTTCCCTTGAACAGTTTACACAAAGTAAAAGTGTGGTCATTTAGATGTGAATTTTGATCCTATATTTGGTCATTTTCAGACTTAGTTCAAATGTTATCAAAAATCGTGTAAAGTGGTCTCTGGAGTGTATACATCTCGAAAATGAAATTAATTTATGCCACACATTTATGTTTTCTGGAATACTTGCAAAAAATACTTGTAAAAAGCCTTTTGTTAAAAATGTTTTCAAAATATTATTCTCACCACCTGTTTATTGTGCCCACATCTCGTGATTTTTATTATGCCGAGTTTTTCTTCCTTTTGACTCGATGAGTGCCATGTGATTGTTTAAGTGTTTTTGTTATCTTCTGTTAGTTTTTTGTCGGGCAACGGATGACAGCTATTGTAAGAACACTTTTCTAGTTAATTTTATGTTTGATAACAACCCGGTATTTATGGATAATGAAGAGCATGGATGTAGCATTGCTCGATAATTAGAAATGAATTCAGCTCAAACCGGAGCTAGGGGCCGTCTTAAACTTATTATGAGGTATGAGCAAAGCTCATTGTTGAAAGCCTCATGGTGACTTCAAGATGAAGAACATCAATAAAAGCGCTGTTCCATTGCTTTGTTTTATGATGTATTTGTAGAGACTGTCTCGTGTACATTTACTCCATATCCCTTCATTGCTTGTTTTGTGTCAACTTTAGGTATTTTACAGTGTTTGAGAGGATGGTACTACTCAAAGGACACCGAGAACAAAATAAAAACTTAATTACAAATATTGTCAACATTGCATTCAAGTGGCATGTTCAGTGGCTGAATCTTAAAATGTATGAAAATGCATTTGAATTGCTTTTGTTCTGACGGTGTATGTAAAATGTAACCTGTTAGAAGAGTTTTCGAGAAGATTTACTGCATTCGCAAAATTAGTAAGCTGAATAAAATAAATTCCCGGGTGAATGGTTATACCTCTTTTAACAGAACAGAAAAAATCAAAATGTCCAAAAATAGTTAACAACTGATCACCGACTGAAAACGCCCAAAACACATTAACAGAAAAGGTCTTGCTCCCCCTCCTTATCTGGTTAATAGTAAACAGTTTCACACATCTATTATGTCTTAGTAATGCGCACCGGTACAGCATTATTCATCAATACAAACATCAAAGCTAGGATATGCCAATAACAAAATACCGAAGTTACTGTTCTGCATATGCGCATTTCGACAACTTATGTCTCTTCAGTTTAGATCAAATAACAAAGAAATTCAATATGATGGCTGATTTTATTGATTAGATCTGAAATGTCATGCGGAAAGCGTCTTGACATTTCACTATCGATACATTTGCTAACTAGTTCAGTAAAGCTATGTCGTTCACACGAGATACTATGTCGTGGCAACGATATACTAAGCCGTGACCACGAGATAGTTATGAGTATGAGCAAAACTCATTGTTGAAGGCCTCATGATGTATGCGTATCCCGTGGGCGCGTTGGAACGAGTAAGTATATGTTAATGTATTTGGAGCATTTTCAATAAGTTGTTAAATGTTTTTTTGGATAATTAAAGATTGTTAGCCTGTTAATGAAACTCCCCTTATTTTCGATAGGCATAAGAATTATTTGACTATATTATTCATAGTATTGTTTGTTTCAAGGGACCCCTGATGAGGCAGACTTGAGACCACAAAGATAAAAGCATCTCAAAAGAATATCATCCGTTTCATCTATTTACGAAAAGCTGCCGAAACCACTGCACATGTGAAGGGGCCGCGAAATGAATGTGCGTGGCTCTCTTGTACCTTATTTTTTCTTTATACAAACGAGTTATCGCGTTATAACGCTTTAAGCTTGTTTTTCCGAGAAAAATATTTCTAATTCGAAATAACGAGATAATTATTGCGTAATAACGCGATAATTATTGCGTAATAACGCGATAATAATGGCGTTCAAACGAGATAATTATCGCGTTCAAACGAGATAATTATCGCGTTATAACGCAATAAGTTTTGTTTTTCTGAGAAAAATATTTTTACTTCGAAATAACGAGATAATTATTGTGTATTAAAGAGATAACTATTGCGTTCAAACGAGATAATTATCGCGTTATAACGCAATAAGTTTTGTTTTTCCGAGAAAAATATTTTTAATTCGAAATAACGAGATAATTATTGCGTAATAACGAGATAACTATTGCGTTCAAACGAGATAATTATCGCGTTATAACGCAATAAGTTTTGTTTTTCCGAGAAAAATATTTTTAATTCGAAATAACGAGATAATTATTGCGTAATAACGAGATAACTATTGCGTTCAAACGAGATAATTATCGCGTTATAACGCAATAAGTTTTGTTTTTCTGAGAAAAATATTTTTTAATTCGAAATAACGAGATAATTTTGTTTTTGTGTGATTTTTTTTACTGAGAAAATATAAAAAAAATCTATTGACACTATCCGGCTTTCGTATCAATGTGTCTTAACATACTATTAATTAAGTTTTTATCTAAAACACCAATGACATGAAAGAAATTCTTATCACAGAATTATTATTTGTTTTATGAAGCGGTCAATCAACCATTTAAAGAGCATTCTACATAGTAAGCATGCAAATTTCTCTGGGATTCGGTTTTTGGTACTGTTATGTAAATACATGCATGTCATTTATTGAGAAAATTAAATACAGAGAGGAATGACAGCACTTTCAATAACGCATTCAGGTAGATAGACACTTACGCTGCACAATGCAATCGCGCATTTGAAAAATGCAGAGTCGAATACCGGTTTGGTTTGATTTCTTGGGTGGAACAGTCATTTGAAAGTTTTTTTCTTGTGACAGCATAATTGATTGACCAATATGAAACGTCACATTTCCTCCATTTTGTCGCAAATTAACTCCCCTTTCCCGTAAAATAATGTTCATTACGGAAAATTTGTGAAATATCTCCGTTGAATGCATTGTGACATATACTTTTTTTCGTTGTAACAAATGGATCTCATCATAAAATATCTATTTGCAAAAATATATGAAATTGTCAAGGATAAAAGGTTAATTTATATCAAACTGAAACTTGCTTTTCCATGTTTTTACCTTGCATTCTATGTAAATTTATATGAAAAAAAAGCTAGAATTGAGGAAACTTTTATCTCAGTTCTAGAAAAATAAAGCATGTCGACTCATACTTTTCATTAAAGATCTCATGTCGGTAGAATTGGTTCTCAAGTGTGCCGACTTTTATCAAAATCGCAGTAATATGCACATTAGTGTCTATCTACCTTAAAATCTGTCGACTATCTCACTTCAAATGCGTCGTTAATCATTGCTTTCTTATTTATGTGTATAAACAGCATGTTCAGAAACCGCAATATTATTTAACAGAATACGTAAACATCCCTTAGAAATTTACAGTATTTTCAGCATGATATAGGAAGCAGAATCTCCTATTTTACAAGGCTTTACAATAACATATGTGTCATGGCCTCATGTTCATTAACAACATATCCTTTCGTAAAATATTCTTTCCGTGTATGACTTCCTTGATACTGAATTTGGCCTCCCATTTCGATATATTTTTTGGTAATCATTACTTTAAAAAAAAATGTTTTATTAATATGGCTTTCCATTCCATATCATTTGATTTAAATGCTGCTGATGAGAGGTTACTGCTGGAAACACGTGTACAGCATAACAAAATTTGATGTTTATTATGTACTTTGGGTATTTTTGTATTTTACAATGTACGATGGATCAGAAGGAAATTTTAAAGTTGAGAGTGAAAGATGGACACTTCTACTTTAAAGTTTTGCTTTCTCTTATGATTAAAACCTTAAAAAACAACTCGATGTATGGCATGTGAATAAAATTAAATCTGAGGCTTAAATTCACTTAATTGAATAAAAGCACGTTTCAACAAGAGAAGCACTGCACAAAGACCATCAGTTAGCATTATTAACTCTTATAATCGTTGAAAATGAAAAAAAAAATTGCGGAAGGAACTTGGCAAACTTTGGCACCGTGAATAAGAAACATAAGGACAACTCCCTTCGCATCTTTTAAAACAACTCACGGGATTTACAAAGTTATTTCTCTGAAATAATATAACTACTTGTCAAATGAACAAATTGTGTAACAATCGATTGAATAGATTGAGTATCTACAATTATATTATATATTTGTATTTATTATTTTATATTATTCTTGCAATGTGATTGTTTTATTTGACGTCACATGACGTTCTATATTTATTGCCGTCTTTGGGCGGGGAATTTTTATTGTTCCGAGTGTCGAATAAGAGTATGTTCTCGTGTTATTTCGTTCTAACGCAAAGAACATTCATATTTGAATCAATATGGCTGCCATCGGAAAGATAAAATGGAAAATTTAAGAGAGCAAATAAAGTGTTAAAAATCCGTGAGGCAGTCTTGGAAATTTGACTGACGACAGTAGCCCTGTTTGGCATCCCAAAATTAATGTCTAGGCTTATTATTTCAACCACGGGATGGGTATTCAATCAAATAAAAATTATTCAAATGTAATTTGTTGAAAGAGACTAAACCAATTTAAAGCACTAAATATAAAATAAATAAAACTTTCATTTTCCATATAGAAAATTGAAGTAAATACTTTGATGCAAGATACAACTTTGATTTTTATTTTAAATGTGTCAGTAGCCCTTAAAAGGGCTGTTTGTCTATAATTTCTTTAATATTCATTCCCAATGCCGCATACTTTCTGCTATATTTTTAAACAATATGCGTCTGTTGTCTGCCCAAATTATATCGCTACATTCCTTCATCTAAATAGGCTGACTAAGTCGGCATTCCATGGTCAATCATTTTTCTTGAACTTCTGTTGTTTGGTTTTGCACCATAGTGACTTTAACTCAAAAAGATTAACAGAATGGTTAAATTTTGCATGTTCCTATTGTATGGTTGGCCATTCACTGGTCCGAGTGTACAATGGTACCTGACAACATCTGTTGCTGTGTCCGCATTACGTATGTCAAAAAACCTGCATCTGTTTTGGCTGGCGTTATAGTTTATTGATGTATATTGGTAAGCCCGGAGACCTACTGCCTCCTACGCGAGGGATCAGAAGCGTGTTATGTGCCACTGGTACGACTTCCATTGGTATATCAATTTCTTTTCCACCTTTTTTGATCTCGAGTTGTTCTTGTCACTCCTGTGAAAATGGGGAGTGAATTTTTGACCCGCGAACAATGTTCTCGGGTTGATGTTCGTCGTTTCAACGATATTTTGACACGAGAACGTTGTACTCGGATTAAAAGTTCCTCGCCCAAAGACGCCCATAAATGGTATATGAGGTTCTATATTTGGAAACGTCAGGTTTACAACCTATTCTATTTACTAAAACACCGAAGGTTACGTGAAAATTTAAACTATAATATATCATAAAAAATAAAACAATTCAAGCAGGTCGAGTTCGGTCAATACATGGATTTATATATCATTTGATTTTAATGCTGCTTATGAGAGGTTACTCCTTGAAACTGTGTACAGCATAACAAAATTTACTTTTTTCTGTAACTTCGGTATTTTTTGTATTTTCAAACCATTGGGTCGATGCCACGTTGGTGGACCAGAGGTCCCCGAGGGTATTCCCCAGCCCAATAGTCAGACTTGTCTGACACGAAAAATTCAAACACCTTAAAAATACTCAGGTTTCATTCCTTGTATGGTACTCGGTAGATGTCGGTAGGTGTCCTTGGTACTGGATTTTGCATCTTCTCTCGATTGTTTTGGTAATGAGTACTTTTTTTACTACTTTTGGATTATTGCTTTCCATGTTATTTGATTTCAATGTTGCTGGCGAGAGGTTACTCTTTGAAACTCCTGTACAGCATTACAAAATTTACTGTTCTGTAACGTCGGTATTTTTGTATTTTACAGACCTGATAAGAATATATTGACCTCAGACTGCGTCGTCGGTCAATATACTCGAGTCAGGTCTAAAAATCAATGTACTGCCCTCATTTCCATGCTATATTTGCAACAATTCTTCAAAAGAGCCAATAACTAGAGGCAGTATAAGATAAAAAAAAATACAAGGCTAAAAAAATTCTTTATATTAGCAATGGGTTCCAATAAATAATAAATACTTCTTGACGAAGAGGAGCTCTACTCTTGGTCAGCGTATTTGAATGTTTATGGGAAATCATACTTCTGTTCACTTTCATTAAAGAGTTGTCACAATATAATTTTGTCTGCATAATTAGATAAGTAGTTCTTGCATGATTTGTATGCACTCCATGCAAAAATTCATTTGGTTAAATTTTTCTGGTATGCAGCTCATATTGTTGTTAGAAAAAAACGACAAGAAATCTTTTAAAATACTACTCACAACAGTCATTGTTCCTGTCATAATAATGATTTAGGCACTGAAATTCTGGCTGCACTACGATTTGTTTCGCGAAGACAAAGTTTATCAACATAATTGCCACGGGTATAGATTGTTCGAATCTCATTGCAGATTCTTTCCTTTTACTATTGCGAACGAGATTTCATGAAAAAGCTCAAAATGGAACCGTTCAGACGCTGATAAACTTATATTAATTTTCAGCCATAACAGCAGGTATCTTGACTATATCATTTCTATTGATAGTCATCAATTTTTAGAGTCCTGTAAACAAATAAATTTTCCTGAGCGATTTATTCGCGCGATCTTCGCGAGCTAGAAAATATCGCGAAAATAAATGGTCACGAATTTAGTTTATCCTTATATAGATGCATTTACAGAAAAAAAATCTCGAAAATTAGTCGTCGTTAACGTGACCAGATCGCAAAAAATAGAAATAAATTATCCACGAAAATAAGTCGGTTTACAGTATGCCGATACAATTTTCCACAAAAAATGAAATTTCATAGGGCAAACATTAATTCTGAATACTGCCTTATTATTTATCGAGCTATCATCATTAATTCTGGCAAAATAATAACTAAAATTTATAACAAAAGGAATGATTTTGATTTCGCAATCATTATTACTATTTCCCCCTTTCTTGAAAGCGACATTCCTCAAGCTCAATCATTGATGTTAAACCTATTGGTTGAATACATCCCAACTTTTATACGATTTACAAAAAAGGAACACATTTCAAAAACTGTTGAATATATTGAAGAAGTTCAGTGAAAATATGAATATCTAATATCAAAATATGATTCGACACGCAAAAAGCGTCTTATTAAGGGCATTTCTCATCTTCCTTTT